>JASANE010018969.1:0-12117 GCA_030248225.1 Trileptium ribeirensis
GTATATGTGTTATATATTTTTCTTGGTTCAGTTAGTGTATTGCTGTTGGACCTCCCACAAAATTGTTAATAATCTTTTAAAGTAGGTTTCGCACTTGCAACTAACTGCATTTGAAACATAGCGATAGGGATATCGGTTGAGGAGATTTTTTAGATACAGCAATGCCTTAGTTTTCATATTAACTTGTTGTGTGCGAAAGCTGCTTCATTGGAGCATAAAAACTTATCAGTACAGACCTCAAAGATAGGCAAACAGACATCATCGCCCTAACCAATATGAAAAAATCACAATTTCGCTAGGATTTGCTTAACTACAATATTGTACTCATTTTACCGCTCTGTGTTTCTTGAATTATCAGCCAAGAATATTTCAGTGTTTCATTTGACCAATTTATTATGATTGACTGTTAATTCCCAGTTTTTGCAGTATTGAGCAGCAACTTTCGGCACAAAAAATGCATTCACTAAAATAATTGTTGCTTTTCGATTTGCAATATAGAAACAAGTTTCTTATATACCTATAGCATTATTTAAATCTGAAGCGTAGTCAACAGTCATTTAACCAACATGTTATCAAAGATAAATGTCACATACCATAAAAAATTCTACTGTAGAGTTCTCAAATCGAAAAATATATAGCAACACTACATTTTTGCTGAGAATTATTACATGCCCTGACAATTTTTTACAAGAGCAACATGTATTTTATGACAAGTGCTTATAATCTAAATCTATTGTCAACTACAGAATATTTAAAAAATTTGGAATTTTTTGAACAAATTTGTGACTTAATTTATTTAAGAGTTTTATGTCAGATTAAAGTTTTATTAAATAATAATAAGTTTGGGCCAGGTAACCCTGAGGGGCAACATGTTATATCGTTAAAAAATGAACAGCTTCATTTAGTCGGCATTTCGTTTTATAGCGACACTACATTTTACTGAGAATTATTACATGCCCCAGACAATTTTTTACAAGAGCAACATGTATTTTATGACAAGTGCTTATAATCTAAATCTATTGTCAACTACAGAATATTTAAAAATTTTTGATTTTTTGAACAATTTGTGACTTAATTTATTTAAGAGTTTTATGTCAGATTAAAGTTTTATTAAATAATAAGTTTGGGCCAGGTAACCCTGAGGGGCAACATGTTATATCGTTAAAAAATTGAACAGCTTCATTTAGTCGGCATTTCGTTGTTATACCCACAAAGAAAACACCTATGCTATCAATTCAAGCATTCAAACAAAAAATATCTGCGTAAATATTTACGTCTTACGATGGCGGTAAATATAGCAACAAATTATCTGGCTTTATAAAAGTAGTTGTCTATAAAAGCTTCATCTTTGGAGAACTTTTTGGATCGGCTTAAGGTATAAAGATATTTGTTTCAAAACAAACCAAAAAATACATTTTTCTGCCAAAAGACGATCGAGACCAGCTGCATGTTACTTATGCTATATATTTGAAAATTTTAATTTGCTACAAACTTAAAATAGAATCAAATCTAGCAAAATTGCAATGTCTTCTGTGCTCTGTAAATTGTTGAACGGTGACTCAAAGCAACAGCTAGCTATAAAGGGCTTGGCCAAGGCTTACTATTGTGTTTATGGGCATTTCTGTCGTATATTTCCTAAATTTAAATTACTACAGCTTAGATAATAGACCAACACATATTAATATTATATTATAATTTACAATTCCGAAACAAAACAGCTTACAACTCTATTTTAAATATATTATCTATTCACATTCAAGAAATCAAAGCTAAAATTTTGTGTAGAGACGCGTGTTCAAAAAGGAATTTAGAGAAAAGAATTTTATTTACTAGGAAGAAAAAAGAATTGTGCAATGGCCGAATGATACCGGTCAGCGATGGGGCACTGCAAAGGCAACAATATAATACAATATATATATATTATATATACAATATATATATACATATAAATACATATATATTTATATATATAACGCTGAATCAACAGCTAAGTCTTTTGGTTGGCCGAGCGGTGACATTAAATAGAAATATTGGCAATGTTTCGAACAATAATACTATAAGAACAATGAATCAATCAATATATTTCAGCTATGTATTATAGTAGTGATTGATATAAAGTCCCATAAACCCGAATGAAATTAATAAATATATACACATAAACAAGAATATATCTATAATATTATATATCTATAAAATTTATATGTAATATTATATATTGTATATGTGCAGGGGCGTAGCCAGGATTTTCTGTCGGCGTGGAGGGGTAGCTTTTTCAATATCCTTAGTCTTACGCGATATTTTCATACATTGATTAATCCAAACACGTACGGTAACGCATCAACAAATTCACATTTCCAGCGTTAATAATAAATCAATCAATTCGTACTTGAAAAGTTCGGTGCATTACGTAGTTAAACAGTATTTAATTAATTTTAATCAAAATCTTACTATTTTCCGTATATATCTGTAATAAAGATCGCTTCTTCAACTGCAAGTTTACCTTGCATTACTGGAACTCAAGGAGTGGATTATGCAACCGAACATACTCGTAAATGACGGCGTTGTAGGTCAGGCGAAGATCCTTTTGAATTTACAATAGCACAACGCCGCTGAGTTGCTTCACAGCCATCGTCGTACGAAGATAGGTTTTTAGTGGCCCAAGTTGACTGTGCGACAGTTCCACCGTGGCTGTCGTAACAAATACTGTTCTGATGTTAGCAGCGTCGAGATATTAAGGTAAATCTGACGGTTCGCAGGAAATCAGCGCTTCCTGTACTGGTGTTGGTGACGTTTTCATGTTTCTCTCTGCTTTTCGCCATTTTCGCTACCATCACTCGTATTCTATCTCAATAGCAGCCATGTCATCACCAAGCAGTTCGTTGAACTGCTCAGCGGATCGCCTAAAAGCTGTGATGTCGAGGCCTGGGCACTTTGCGGGAATAATCAAAGCCAGTCGGAGGGATAATCAAGTGTGATGACCAAATCGGGCACGCAGCTCCGTTAGGACTGTATCGAGATAGCGATACCTTAATTAATGTCTGTAGTAGTCTTTTGCCGTTGCACCAGGTACATTCGGGCGCTTCCATTGTTTACCTGTTTTCCGTGGCACTGCAATCTGGACATCCGGATCGTCGTTCAATTTGTGAAGGACTTGCTGCGCTCTGAAAAGACACCGCTCCAAAGGCCTCCTGTCTATGACGAGTTCTGTACTCATATAGGCTCGTAATCTCCTCGTCAATTTAGCACACGGCAGTACCAAACTCCAACTGTTTGACCTGTAGAACGGTTGTGCAACCCTTCTGTTACTTCAAGAATTTTCTGAAGAACGTGGACCGCAGAAGCAGAAATGAGAAATCGGAAAAACTTCAACAGCACGAATCTATTTTTCTCATACAATACAATGACAAGTGGTTCGAATAGTCCTAGGAACACAAACATGGAGTCGTGACGTTCGACCGAGCGCGTTGCACAATACTGCTTCTGTAGTAAATGATGTGCTTCCTGGCATTGTTCTTCGAAAGCTTTCATCAGATGTTAAATTTTTTTGTGGAGAATTTTGGAAATAGTTGCATCCTTCTTGTATTCTGGAAACCGCAGCGTTTATTTCTCTTATGTCAGACGCATCGCTTAATGCCAAATTGAGCGTCTGAGAAAAGCATTGTACGTATATGGCATTTGGGCGTTTAGGCAAATGTGCCGCGTCTGTCGTTGAGGTAGATTCAACGAAACCAACGAAGCTCTGACGAACGATATTGTTTTCATCAAGGTCTCAGAACGTAATTGAATGCTGCTCGGTTTGTGATGCGTTACCGTACGTGTTTGGATTAATCAATGTATGAAAATATCGCGTAAGACTAAGGATGTGAAAAAGCTACCCCTCCACGCCGACAGAAAATCCTGGCTACGCCCCTGCACATATACAATATATTAATGTACATAAATTTTATAGATATATAATATTATAGATATATTCTTGTTTATGTGTATATATTTTATTAATTTCATTCGGGTTTATGGGACTTTATATCAATCACTCACTTATAATCCATAGCTGCAATATCTTGATTGATTCATTGTTCTTATAGTATTATTGTTCAAAACATTGCCAATATTTTCTATTTAATGTCACCGGCTCAGGCAACCCAAAAGACTTAGCTGTTGATTCAGCGTTATATATAAAAATATATATGTATTTATATGTCTATATATATTGTATATGTATGATATATATATATATATTTATGTTTATTTTTGCCTTTGCAGTGCCCCATCGCTGACCGGTATCATTCGGCCATTGCACAATTCTTTTTTCTTCCTCGTGAATAAAATTCTTTTCTCTAAATTCCTTTTTGAACACGCGTCTCTACACAAAATTTTTAGCTTTGATTTCTTAGAATGTGAATAGATAATATATTTAAAATAGAGTTGTAAGCTGTTTTTTCCAAGAATTGTAAATTATAATATAATATAAATATTTGTTGGTCTATTATCTAAGCTGTAGTAATTTAAATTTAGGAAATATACGACAGAAATGCCCATAAACACAATAGTAAGCCTTGGCCAAGCCCTTTATAGCTAGCTGTTGCTTTGAGTCACCGTTCAACAATTTACAGAGCACAGAAGACATTGCAATTTTGCTAGATTTGATTCTATTTTAAGTTTGTAGCAAATTAAAATTTTCAAATATATAGCATAAGTAACATGCAGCTGGTTCTTATCTGTTCTTCGGCAGAAAATGTATTTTTTGGTTTGTTTTGAAACAAATATCTTTATACCTTAAGCCGATCCAAAAAGTTCTCCAAAGATGAAGCTTTTATAGACAACTACTTTTATAAAGCCAGATAATTTGTTGCTATATTTACCGCCATCGTAAGACGTAAATATTTACGCAGATATTTTTTGTTTGAATGCTTGAATTGATAGCATAGGTGTTTTCTTTGTGGGTATAACAACGAAATGCCGACTAAATGAAGCTGTTCAATTTTTTAACGATATAACATGTTGCCCCTCAGGGTTACCTGGCCCAAACTTATTATTTAATAAAACTTTAATCTGACATAAAACTCTTAAATAAATTAAGTCACAAATTGTTCAAAAAATCAAAATTTTTTAAATATTCTGTAGTTGACAATAGATTTAGATTATAAGCACTAAACGTGGTATACATATTGCTTTTATAAAAAATTATATGGGGCATGTAATAATTCTCAGTAAAATGTAGTGTCGCTATAAAACGAAATGCCGACTAAATGAAGCTGTTCCATTTTTTAACAATACTAAATATTGTGCCTCAGGGTTACCTGGCCCAAACTTATTATTATTTAATAAAACTTTAATCTGACATAAAACTCTTAAATAAATTAAGTCACAAATTTGTTCAAAAAATTCCAAATTTTTTAAATATTCTGTAGTTGACAATAGATTTAGATTATAAGCACTTGTCATAAAATACATGTTGCTCTTGTAAAAAATTGTCAGGGCATGTAATAATTCTCAGCAAAATGTAGTGTCGCTATATATTTTTGGATTTGAGAACTCGCACAGTAGAATTTTTTATGGACTACATTTATCTTTGATAACATGTTGGTTAAATGACTGTTGACGACGCTTCAGATTTAAATAATGCTATAGGTATATAACTTGTTTCTATATTGCAAATCGAAAAGCAACAATTATTTTAGTGAATGCATTTTTTGTGCCGAAAGTTGCTGCTCAATACTGCAAAAACTGGGAATTAACAGTCAATCATAATAAATTGGTCAAATGAAACACTGAAATATTCTTGGCTGATAATTCAAAACACAGAGCGGTAAATGAGTACAATATTGTAGTTGAAGCAAATCCTAGCTGAAATTGTGATTTTTTCATATTGGTTAGGTGTATGACGTCTGTTTGCCTATCTTTGAGGTCGGACCGATAAGTTTTTATGCTCCAATGAAGCAGCTTTCGCACACAACAAGTTAATATGAAAACTAAGGCATTGCTGCATCTTAAAAGATTTTTTACCGATATCCCTATCGCTATGTTTCAAATGCAGTTAGTTGCAAGTGCGAAACCTACTTTAAAAGATTATTAACAATTTTGTAAGGTTCGACAATGAGAAAGATTAAAAATAAATATGAATATGATATAGTATTTTGTTTGAAATTTAATGGTTTAAACGTAATTCTGCGCTGGCGTAATCTTTATGTGCTATTAATTACTCTGATTCTACAATTATGTATGGTACCAATAAAATATAAAAAATCAATATTACATATATTTCAAGTATATAAATGTGCTTTAGGTACCAAAACCGGGTTAACTGAAAAATTTTACGACACTGAAGGCCATACTAAGATCACGTGTCGGAATTGAGAATTCTGTTGATTTGGCGTAGTACACAGCATGATTAACTGGTTTTGAAAATATCTAACTAAAGCAACACTAAATGTGTAGACATAAGAGCGTGCTCATATTTGCGCCGATTTGATCTGATACGATCTGTTCCAACGCGTTCCGATATGCTCATGTACTGCATATAGCATATATGGGCGAGTTTCAAGAACCTCGGTGGATAGAGGGTGCTTTGAGCGAAGAAGCCTAGGTTAATCAGCCGGTCGGGGTGTTTACAGTCGTCAGGGGATGAGGATAAATTGTCGAGATTTTTCGTGACTCAAAATTTTTCTTAATTCTCCCGGTTTTGGCAATTTTCTCTCAATATTTTGTGGATTTTCACTCATTTTTCGGCAATTTTTCCCGGATTTTAAGGAATTTTCGCCAATTTTTGCCTCTTTTGACAAATATTTTCCTCAGGGAAGCAGTCTACCTCCAGGCTGGGGAGAGGAGGATAGGCTACGCCCCGAGAGCGGAGAACTCTGAGTCTGAAGTGTATTTGTATATAGACTATAGAGTGTTCATATTCCATCCGATACGATTCGATACCGCTATAGCATACGCAATTTGATCCGATTCGAATCGAATGATTGGGCTGTGAAAAATACACATCCATGCGCACGGTGTTCGGTAGGAGCAGAGTTTGGTCCAACCGGATCGGATGCAATTTGGCTACAAATCAGATTGGATCGGATCGGAAAGATCGGATCCGGACGCAATGTGAACACGGCCTTATATACACCCGAAAGTATTTAACACGAATAACGTTTTTATTTGCATAAAACACCCGGAGACTAGAGTTACATATTATTGTGTTCTGCTTACCTGTTTTCAGCGCAAAAACAAATTAGGTCATATATATTTTCGTTTTATCGATCAATGTATACACCAAAACGATTAATTCAATGGTTATCAAATAAAATTTGTTGCCGAACAGCTGACAAAATGACAAACATTGAAGCAAAGAACCATGCTTAATCTTATTAGATTATTTCGTCAACTTCTGAACAATATTACATCTTCTACCTCCAATTTGGTATGATCTAGCCAAGAAACTTTAATTTGATGATTTATGATTCTCCCAGCGCATTGGGTTATTAAGGTGGGTGTAAATTAGGCTAAATGGGCGTGTCCCGTTTAGCACTGATTTGCGCTAGATTGATGGGTAACATTTGGTGATTTTGAAAAAAAATGCGCCTGTTATATTTTTTATGTCATTTTAACTGTATTGATATAACTGTTTTTATCTGTTCGGAGCATTAATTGTTTTAAAGCGAACGTTGGAGGCTAAAGCAATAACTGTACTCGGCATTTTGTCACAAAAATTAATTGAACGTATTGAACCATTACAATACATTTCCCCAATTTTTTTTAAATTATTAATTATGCCAAGTTGAAATATATTAGCTGTATTTTGAAGCAGTATATTACATTTTGTGTTGGAATTGGAAATCTTGTACAACTTGTGTTTCGGCAATTCTGGTTGCTGTTGTCATGAAACTGAAGATCACTACCTTTCCAGCAACGTGACTTGAAGAATAATAACTAACATTCTACATGAACATTTTTTATTATAGCAGCAAAATTTTTTGAGAAATCGTATTTTTACGGTAACCTTCGTGAAATAATAGGCAGAACAGAGTGTTTGTTAAAAACGACATGAATTGAATATGACTGACCGAATGGTTCACGAAATATAACTGCACACTTATATAATCAACGACCTAGTACTTTAGCATTTACTGTGTTTCAAGGAGTGTCATGAACAGCCTGGTTAGATTAGTGTCACTGTGCCTCAATGAATTTACGAACGATCTTTGTAGTGTAGTGTCAATGAGCCTCAACGAACATCATGAACGACCTGGGTATATTAGCGTCACTGCGTCTCAACGACTATTACGAACGATCTGTGCGCACTAGTGTCACTGAGCCTCAACAAATATTATGAACGATATGTGTAGACTAGTGTCACTGAGCCTCAATGAATATCAAGAACGAATTAGAAAGATTTGTGTCACAGTCCCTTAAATAAATATTACGAACAATCTGAGTTATAGTATTAGTGAACATCGACGAATATTACGAATGGTCTGGCTAGACTAGTGTTCACTATTCCTCAAGGAACGACCTGGGTAGATTAGTGTCACTGTTCTTCATCGAACAGAAATATAACTTTTGATAGCCACGACCCTGTAGTACGCTGTCTAGTCTAACAATGTTCACCCGCAGCCAGCCAGCCGATTTTCAAGTTGTAAGACGACGTCTGTCATCATCATTTGGTTCACATCATAGCGCACCCGAAGTACGAAAACAGGAACAATTATTGATTTCATCAATTTGAAGCAGACAATAGAACTATAAAATAGAATATTTAGTTCTAGCGTCAGATTTAAATTCTTCAGCGTTCTAATTCTGGGTTTGGCATCTTTGCCTTTGTTTTAAACAAATAGCAATGTCCGACAGTTTGAAACAATATTCTGTAATAAATGTGGCGTTGTTTATTTTACGATTCGACTAGGAACGTCTTCTTGATGACATTGACACTGTCGCTCGAAAACAAAGCCGGTCATCGTCTAGTCCGAAATCAGGCTGGGCCTTCTTAAAATTTAAATTATTGTCCGCCACGACAACATTATAATAAAATTTCAAGTCTTCTTGATGACATTGACACTGTCGCTCGAAAACAAAGCCGGTCATCGTCTAGTCCGAAATCAGGCTGGGCCTTCTTAAAATTTAAATTATTGTCCGCCACGACAACATTATAATAAAATTTCAAGTCTTCTTGATGACATTGACACTGTCGCTCGAAAACAAAGCCGGTCATCGTCTAGTCCGAAATCAGGCTGGGCCTTCTTAAAATTTAAATTATTGTCCGCCACGACAACATTATAATAAAATTTCAAGTCTTCTTGATGACATTGACACTGTCGCTCGAAAACAAAGCCGGTCATCGTCTAGTCCGAAATCAGGCTGGGCCTTCTTAAATTTTAAATTATTGTCCGCCACGACAACATTATAATAAAATTTCAAGTCTACGCCGTCGACAGTTGGGCATTCCAACTATAGACGATTTGGAATTATATATACGTTATTATTACCCAATAAATAATAAATATATAATATATATATAATATACAGATATAGTGTAAATTATATTATTTTGTATACAATATATTTATATTTATGTATTTTATTTCCAACTGTCGTTGGGCTTTTAGTGCACTAAATTCGAGAAAAATACACAATTCTAGTACAAATCCACACCTTTATTGAAAAAAGCATAACCCATTATGCTATTTTGCCGCAAAGATGTAGTGACCTAGTTGTGCCTTTTACTACTTTCGGTTACAAGTTGATGATTGCAACAACGACGGTCCAAACGAATTTCTACGATTTTCTGCATTATAATCTTGTGGGACTACTATATATAATGACAGTTTAGTACATGGCTAGGCGTGAAGATCCTGTTTCAGGTTTTGCTTGCTATTTTTCTTTTTTCTTCCTGCTTTTTCAATTATTAAAATCCATCAATTGCTATGGTAGTTGGAAAATCGTCCAGCTATGTGCTTAACATTTTATTTGTTGACGACGTATTGAGTTTGATAGTTCCAGTTCCGATCACCTTTTTCAGGTTCGCAAACATTTATTCTTAAGCAATCCATCGCATCTAATTTTGTTTTAGAATTTTACAATACAATACAATACAAATTTATTCAGTTACTAAAGTAATACAATACAAATTTATTCAGTTCCTAAGGTAGTACACTACAAATTTAATCAGTTCCTAAGGTAGTACACTACAAATTTATTCAGTTCCTAAGGTAGTACACTACAAATTTATTCAGTTCCTAAGGTAGTACACTACAAATTTATTCAGTTCCTTAGGTAATACAATACAAATTTATTCAGTTCCTAAGGTAGTACACTACAAATTTATTCAGTTCCTAAGGTAGTACACTACAAATTTATTCAGTTCCTAAGGTAGTACACTACAAATTTATTCAGTTCCTAAGGTAGTACACTACAAATTTATTCAGTTCCTAAGGTAGTACACTACAAATTTATTCAGTTCCCAAGGTAGTACACTACAAATTTATTCAGTTCCTTAGGTAATACAATACAAATTTAATCAGTTCCTAAGGTAGTACACTACAAATTTATTCAGTTCCTAAGGTAGTACACTACAAATTTATTCAGTTCCCAAGGTAGTACACTACAAATTTAATCAGTTCCTAAGGTAGTACACTACAAATTTAATCAGTTCCTAAGGTAGTACACTAGAAATTTATTCAGTTCCTAAGGTAGTACACTACAAATTTATTCAGTTCCCAAGGTAGTACACTACAAATTTATTCAGTTCCTTAGGTAATACAATACAAATTTATTCAGTTCCTAAGGTAGTACACTACAAATTTATTCAGTTCCTAAGGTAGTACACTACAAATTTATTCAGTTCCTAAGGTAGTACACTACAAATTTATTCAGTTCCTAAGGTAGTACACTACAAATTTATTCAGTTCCTAATGTAGTACACTACAAATTTATTCAGTTCCCAAGGTAGTACACTACAAATTTATTCAGTTCCTTAGGTAATACAATACAAATTTATTCAGTTCCTAAGGTAGTACACTACAAATTTATTCAGTTCCTAAGGTAGTACACTACAAATTTATTCAGTTCCTAAGGTAGTACACTACAAATTTATTCAGTTCCTAAGGTAGTACACTACAAATTTATTCAGTTCCTAATGTAGTACACTACAAATTTATTCAGTTCCCAAGGTAGTACACTACAAATTTATTCAGTTCCTTAGGTAATACAATACAAATTTAATCAGTTCCTAAGGTAGTACACTACACATTTATTCAGTTCCTAAGGTAGTACACTACAAATTTATTCAGTTCCTAAGGTAGTACACTACAAATTTATTCAGTTCCCAAGGTAGTACACTACAAATTTATTCAGTTCCTTAGGTAATACAATACAAATTTAATCAGTTTCTAAGGTAGTACACTACAAATTTATTCAGTTCCTAAGGTAGTACACTACAAATTTATTCAGTTCCCAAGGTAGTACACTACAAATTTAATCAGTTCCTAAGGTAGTACACTAGAAATTTATTCAGTTCCTAAGGTAGCTACAATTATAGTCAACCAAGGTAGTACACTACAAATTTATTCAGTTGCTTAGGTAATACAATACAAATTTATTCAGTTCCTAAGGTAGTACACTACAAATTTATTCAGTTCCTAAGGTAGTACACTACAAATTTATTCAGTTATTCATACTACAAATTTATTCAGTTCCTAAGGTAGTACACTATTTTGGGGAACAAATTTATTCAGTTCCTAATGTAGTACACTACAAATTTATTCAGTTCCCAAGGTACACTTCTACTGTGGTATACAATACAAATTTATTCAGTTCCTAGGTAGTTTAGTAAGGGCAGTACACTACAAATTTATTCAGTTCCTAAGGTAGTACACTACAAATTTATTCAGTTCCTAAGGTAGTAAACCTCACTAATTCAGTTCCAAGGTAGTACACTACAAATTTACTCAGTTCCTTATTAGGAATAAATACAACAAATTTATTCAAGTTCCTAAGGTAGTACACTACAAATTTATTCAGTTCCTTAGGTAGTACAATACAAATTTATTCAGTTCCTAAGGTAATACACTACAAATTTATTCAGTTCCTAAGGTAGACATTAACAATATGTACTGAAACCAAGTAAATAAA
>JASANE010018971.1:0-30408 GCA_030248225.1 Trileptium ribeirensis
TATGTTGTACTTCGTTCAGTTACGTATTGCTGTTTTATCTTTTTAATACTGTCGTTCCTTTGTTTTATTTTGTATCTAGTATAGGATGAAATTCACGGTAACATGAATTAGATCATGCGACAAACGCCGTTAAAGCGAGCTCGAAACTTAGGCAATGTCATACAGAGAGTCATTCTATAACAATAACAACATAATTTATTACCAGTCATGCCAGCCTTATTACATAGAACTGTTATGCATTGTCCATGCTCACACTGTCCATGTGAAGTATCAACCAGATGAAAGATCATGTTATACAAAAATAATAGACTGACATGTGGTAAATAAACAGATAATCAGAAAGGGCATAGAGCCACTTTTACAACTGATCATAAGTTGAAACGATAATATTGATAACGTAAATCGCCACTGCACGTACGAGATAATGTAGCATTTGCGGATTATATAAAAGTATATAAACTAAATAAAACACAAATTCACACTGTGTACAATACAAGCTATCTCGTCGTCATAAATGCCAACCAGCTAATGGGAAACTAATACTAGCTATTAACGTTCTATTTTTGGCAACATCAGGCATTAACACCATAGCAAGCTAGGAACTTAAGACATGGCGTACTACGATTCCTTCTGTAAGTTCAATGCAAATACAAAATGTACACTGCCATACAATAATACAAACTAAACGTATTCATTGCGATTTATAAAGCTACTATTCAAAAAGCCGTTGTCAAAGAAGGGTGTCTTTTATTTCTTAATTTTAAAATTTTCATTCAACAGCTATGGACATTTAAACACTAAATTATTAATAAACAAGCAGCATAATGAGTAGCGTAGTTTCTCAATTACGAAAGTTCAAATGAAATTTTTTCCTGAAAACAAAATTTTCTATTTATTAGTTTTGTCGAGGAAATTTTCAACAATATAATAAATATATATATATCTACTCAGAGCTTAATTGTTTACTTATTTAATGCAATAAAACAGTATGAATTTATAAAGTTGAAATTTCCTTGTAAACAATTTTATTTAGTAATGTGCGTAGGATGGTCTCGCGCCGCGATTAGAGATGAGCTTGGCTATTATTCAAACGATCTTTGTTTGTTGATGGTGGAGAGTTTTTCGACATAGATTTCATAGCAAAGTCAGCGACACAGTGTAGCATCAAAAGATTAGTGTAGTTGAATATATCGGAACAAAAGTAATTTAACTTCCGTAGGCAATTTATTAGTAAAATTAATATTTAATGTCTGGTGTAACGCGCCAGAACCAAATTCACCTTTTAGTCTTCCTCCTGAAACTGAATGCAGTGGGGTTAAAACCTAAGAAACATCTAGCATCTAAAGAAATATATTGTCTAATTTTTTAATTTTTTTACTAATAAAACGTAGAACGGCCCTTATGTCTGGGGTCGCTGCACGCTATTCTCAAGAAGTGAGTGGGGGCACTCAGATGTGAGGAAGACGGTAGAAAATTGTGCCAGACGTCTCAGAAAAACAAATGCAGCATTGTGTCTTACTGCAACCCTACATATATCAGGGCTGTGTGTGCCGCTATTACGCCACGCACTTGCTTTAAATAAAATTGTTTACAAGGAAATTTCACTCTTATGAACTCATTTACTGTTTATCTACATTAAATAAGTAAACAATTAAGCTTGAGTTGATATATATATATTTATTATATTGTTGAAAATTTCCTAGACAAAACTAATAAATAGTAAAATTTTGTTTTAGGAAAAAATTTTCATTTAACTTTCTAATTGAGAAACTACGCTACTCATTATGCTGCTTGTTTATTAATAATTTATGTATTTAAATGTCCATAGCTGTTGAATGAAAATTTTAAAATTAAAATTAATAGAACATCCTTCTTTGACAACGGCTTTCGAATAGCAGCTCCATAATAGCCAATGAATACGTTTAGTTTGTATTATTGTATGGCAGTGTACATTTTGTTATTGCATTGAACTTACAGAAGGAATCGTAGTACGCCATGTCTTAAGTTTTTAGGCTCGCTATGATGGCGTTAATGCCTGATGTTGCCAAAAAATAGAACGTTAGCTAGCATCAGTTTTCGATTAGCCGCTCCGCATTTATAGACAACGAAAATATAGCTTGTATTGTACACAGTGTGAATTTTGTATTTTTAGTATATAAAACTATATACTTTTATATAATCCGCAAATGCTACATGCATCTCTACGTGCAGTGGCTATTTAATGTTATCAATATTATCGTTTCAACTTATGATCAGTTGTCTTAAGTGGCTCTATGCCTTTGATATTAATATGTTTGTCACATGTAGTCTATTATTTTTGCTATAGCGTGATCTTTAGTATGGTCTATATCTCACATGGACAGTGTGAACATGGACAAATACATAACAGTTCTATGTAATAAGGCTAAATTTTAGGCATTTTTTGATAATAAATTATGTTGTTATTGTTATTGAGAAAGTGACTCTCTGTATAACATTGTAAGTTTCAACTCACTTTAACGGCGTTTATCACATGATCTCATAGTGTTACTGTGATTCTCATCCTATACTAGAATACAAAATAAAACAAAGGAACGACAGTATTAAAAAGATAAAACAATATAAAACTAATAATCCGAATAAACACAATTAAAATTAAAATATATTATATTTTAAAAAAATTCAATATATAATTAGATACCTTGGAACGTCACATAAATAAAGGGAAAGATTCCAAAAATGTCCAAAAGTAAGACCTCAGCTTAAGGCTCTACATAACCTTGCTGTTTTATAAGCACCAACGTCACTCGCATTCCAATAAAACCACATAATGTCCACAGCAATGCTCTCATCTGTCTGTCTGTATTTATATTTTAAAAGCTTGTAGTAGTTCAAGTAGAATTTGTAGAAATAAAACACATCTATCTCTGTATCCCAGCGGCGGTGGCGTTGAAGTAATCAATCAAGCTTGTGCGGCCTAGTTCGTTCGTTTGCTTACTCTTATTGCCAATATTAATAAATAGGGAACCACAAAAGAAGAACGACCATTCGTTTCACGCAATCAACAATGGGAACCCATCAACTTAATATATCTCTCATTCTGGCGTCCAGCCGCGTTGGTTTTTGCCCAAAAATTGTTGAACTGGTTAGAGGCCAAATTAAAATTGACCACGCGTGCCGCAACCGTTTATCACCATTCCACTAAGCGCAGCGAATAAAATGGCGTTTGAAACTCATGTGTTAAACTAATGACCGTTGTACGATCAGCCAGCATTTTCCTATTATCTTTTGTAACTGGGTCGTGCAAGAGCAGATTGAGCGCCAATTTTCGGGTCACTTCTTTTACCCGACCCCCGCCCTAGCTGAAATTGGTCAGTTTTGAAGGAATGGCGATATTTTTGGAACAATTCGATTTAGCTTGGCGGTTCAAGAAATTATTCATTTCGGCCATAATAAAAACTTTTATTCGATTCCTTGAGTTCTCAATTTTGGCGTTGCTCCCCAACAAACTTCGAAAATAGTTTCTTCTCTGTAAATATGCAATTATATATGTCATTCTAACCGCATTGACGAGCCGAGTCTAATGGTGGTAATACTATTGTTGGCTTAAGGAATTATTTTAATTTATATGAAATCCTAAGCCTAAGGCTAACCCTAAGCTTTAAACTGATTTTATCACCATTGGACTCACTCGACAATTTCGTTCTAATGATATATAAAATTATATTCAGAGAAAAACATTTAGGAACTTTTGAGATCATTGGAAAAGTGAAAAATCAAAAAATATTTGTGAATCTGGTCGAATTAAATATTTTCTGAACCGGCTCGTCCAGCTGGATCGAATGGGACTTCAAAATTATCGCTGTATATTCAAAATATTGCTATATTAAAAAAGAACTCACTTTTTTTCATTGGCTGGCGATTACAGATGACTTGTCCTGGAAAAGTTGATCCACTCCGAGGGATAGTTGCACAAGGATACAGGCAAACGTTAATAATAGAATACAAATGTGCGCATAGGTTACTGTTACAGACTAATGTTAGAATGCATAAGAGATTACATTTGATGCCTGATGCAGCGGTACCTCAACTCATGCTCTTTTCACAAGAAGGAATACGATAAAAATGGTTGTTTTTGGGTAGACTAAACCTCGTATATAGCTGAGTTCATCTCAATTCTTATATGAACCAGTATAGGTGGATATAAATTGTGGAATTTTTGAACAGTTTTTTTTTTCATTTTTTTAAAGCTTTCACTAATTTTCACCAATTTGTGTTAATTTTGCCCAAATTTAAACCAATTTATGCCGGTTTTCTCAGAATATTCGCGATCTAATCTGGGCGTGTTCAGCTTTCAGGGAGACGTTAAATATGGGTTGAGGAATTCGACCCCTACCCAATTATGGACAGCTGTGCCTTTAAAGCAATCAAGTTCAGCAAAAATTGATGTTTAGCATACAAATAAATAACTATCTGTATTTATTTACGAATATTAACATGCATCGTATAAGGTTAGATAATACAGCCAAGCAAAACACAGCAAAACGCAACATTAAGCAGTGCTTAATTTCAACGGGACAACAGCAGGTCATATTGACTTTAAGCATCGTCTACAAAATTGGAATATCAAAAACAGTTGTTTATTATAAAACTCATAGCGATAGGACGAGAATCACAGTAACATGGATTAGATCATGCGACAAACGCCGTTAAAGCGAGCTCGAAACTTAGGCAATGTCATACAGAGAGTCATTCTATAACAATAACAACATAATTTATTACCAGTCATGCCAGCCTTATTACATAGAACTGTTATGCATTGTCCATGCTCACACTGTCCATGTGAGATATAGACCAGATGAAAGATCATGTTATACAAAAATAATAGACTGACATGTGGTAAATAAACAGATAAGATCAGAAAGGGCATAGAGCCACTTACAACTGATCATAAGTTGAAACGATAATATTGATAACATTAAATAGCCACTGCACGTAGAGATGCATGTAGCATTTGCGGATTATATAAAAGTATATAAACTCGATGAAAATACAAAATTCACACTGTGTACAATACAAGCTATATTCGTCGTCATAAATGCGGAGCGGCTAATCGAAAACTGATGCTAGCTAACGTTCTATTTTTTGGCAACATCAGGCATTAACGCCATCATAGCGAGCTCGAAACTTAAGACATGGCGTACTACGATTCCTTCTGTAAGTTCAATGCAAATACAAAATGTACACTGCCATACAATAATACAAACTAAACGTATTCATTGCGATTATGGAGCTGCTATTCGAAAGCCGTTGTCAAAGAAGGATGTTCTATTATTCTAATTTTAAAATTTTCATTCAACAGCTATGGACATTTAAATACATAAATTATTAATAAACAAGCAGCATAATGAGTAGCGTAGTTTCTCAATTAGAAAGTTAAATGAAAATTTTTTCCTGAAAACAAAATTTTACTATTTATTAGTTTTGTCGAGGAAATTTTCAACAATATAATAAATATATATATATCTACTCAAGCTTAATTGTTTACTTATTTAATGTAGATAAACAGTATGAATTTATAAGAGTGAAATTTCCTTGTAAACAATTTTATTTAGTAATGTGCGTAAAATAGTGCACACACAGCCCTGATATATGTAGGGTTGCAGTAAGACAGATGCGCTGGATTTTTCGAGACGTCTCTCACAATTTTCGACCGTCTTCCTCACATCTGAGTGCCCCCACTCACTTCTTAATAGCGTGCAGCGACCCTAGATATAAGGCCGTTCTACGTTTTATTATAGTAAAATTAAAAAATTAGACAATATATTTCTTTTAATGCTAGATGTTTCTAGGTTTTAACCCGACTGCATTCAGTTTCAGGAGGAAGACTAAAGGTGAATTTGGTTCTGGTGCGTTACACTAGACATTAAATATTAATTTTACTTATAAATTGTCTACGGACGTTGAAGTACTTTCGTTCCGATATATTCAAACTACACTAATCTTTTGATTTACACTGTGTCGCTGACTTTGCTATGAAATCATGCTCAAAAACTCTCCACCATCAACAAACAAAGCTCGTTCGAATAATAGCCAAGCCATCTCTAAATCGCGGTGCGTAGCACGCACACCGGTCACTCACGAAACATTGACCAACCCATTTCGAGCAACAGGAACGATGACCATAATCATAACATTCTGTCAGCCATACAAACCGGCGCTCGCTAAATAGTGACAGGTCATCAACATGCTGCGAAGGCAATAAGGAAGGTGGCGATGACTATTTTGAGTGCTAATTTTGCGCAAAATGTATCCATTTTAAATGCAGCTCAGTGGATCGGTACCTTGTGTATTCGTTGGCTCAGAACGTTCGTATATACATTGTATGCTCCAAAGGAGAGGCATTCGCTATGCCTTGACGATCTTTCATGGTTGCTGGATCCATTCCACCAACGTTAGCGAACGACAACGAGATCGAATGCCAAATTTCGTCTGTATCAATGGCTGTTGAAAATCTTACAGGTCTGCAAGCTGCCACGCCCAACAACACAACGACTTGCGATTCATCAGGTGCCATTGCCACAACATAAGCGTCGATTACTTCAAGAAGCGGTGGTCCCAGTCCAGATGCTCCGGTGTACTAGAACGTTGAAGACGAAGAGGCTAAACGCCGTAGCTGTATTGTTATTAGCGGTCTTGCTGAAAACGGAGAAGACTAAGAAGAAGCCAGTTTAAAAGCAGTGTCGGCTATTTTATAAATAAAAACATTTTCTTGAAAATTTCTCTAAATTTGAGTTGTAAAGGGATTGATTTGGTAAAGGTTTCCCACTAAAAATAAAATAATGCCTAATTGTTAACCGGAGCTAAGTTTACTTGAATCTGGTCCGTGGCACCTGATGAATCGCAAGTCGTTGTGTTGTTGGGCGTGGCAGCTTGCAGACCTGTAAGATTTTCAACAGCCATTGATACAGACGAAATTTGGCATTCGATCTCGTTGTCGTTCGCTAACGTTGGTGGAATGGATCCAGCAACCATGAAAGATCGTCAAGGCATAGCGAATGCCTCTCCTTTGGAGCATACAATGTATATACGAACGTTCTGAGCCAACGAATACACAAGGTACCGATCCACTGAGCTGCATTTAAAATGGATACATTTTGCGCAAAATTAGCACTCAAAATAGTCATCGCCACCTTCCTTATTGCATTCGCAGAATGTTGATGACCTATTAATATTTTACGAGTTGCCGGTGTGTTTGGCTGACAGAATGTTATGATTATTGTCATCGTTCCTGTTGACCAAAATTGGTTGTTTTATTGTCAATGTTGTGTGAGCGGCCGATTTGCGCGCTACGCTGTGCGATTTAGAGATGGCTTTGGCTATTATTCGAAAGAGCTTTGTTTGTTGATGGCGGAGAGTGTTGGGACATGATTTCGTATAAGAGTCACTGACACAGTGTAAATCAAAATATTGGTGTAGTTTGAATATATCGCGACGAAAGTATCTTAACGTGGTTAGACAATATATTAGTAAAATTAATATTTAATGTTTGATGTATCCCATCAGAAACGAATTCACTTTCAGTCTTCCTCCTAAAACTGAATGCAATTGGGTTAAAACCTAGAAACATCTAGCATTAAAAGAAATATATTGTCTAATTTTTTAATTTTACTATAATAAAACGTAGAACGGCCTTATATCTAGGGTCGCTGCACGCTATTAAAAGAAGTAAGTGGGGGCACTCAGATGTGAAGGAGACGGTCGAAAATTGTGAGAGACGTCTCGAAAAATCCAGCGCATCTGTCTCCCTACTGCAACCCTACATATATCAGGGCTGTGTGTGCACTATTTTACGCACATTACTAAATAAAATTGTTTACAAGGAAATTTCACTCTTATAAATTCATACTGTTTATCTACATTAAATAAGTAAACAATTAAGCTTGAGTAGATATATATATATTTATTATATTGTTGAAAATTTCCTCGACAAAACTAATAAATAGTAAAATTTTGTTTTCAGGAAAAAATTTTCATTTAACTTTCTAATTGAGAAACTACGCTACTCATTATGCTGCTTGTTTATTAATAATTTATGTATTTTAAATGTCCATAGCTGTTGAATGAAAATTTTAAAATTAGAATAATAGAACATCCTTCTTTGACAACGGCTTTCGAATAGCAGCTCCATAATCGCAATGAATACGTTTAGTTTGTATTATTGTATGGCAGTGTACATTTTGTATTTGCATTGAACTTACAGAAGGAATCGTAGTACGCCATGTCTTAACTTTTCGAGCTCGCTATGATGGCGTTAATGCCTGATGTTGCCAAAAAATAGAACGTTAGCTAGCATCAGTTTCGATTAGCCGCTCCGCATTTATGACGACGAATATAGCTTGTATTGTACACAGTGTGAATTTTGTATTTTCATCGAGTTTATATACTTTTATATAATCCGCAAATGCTACATGCATCTCTACGTGCAGTGGCTATTTAATGTTATCAATATTATCGTTTCAACTTATGATCAGTTGTAAGTGGCTCTATGCCCTTTCTGATCTTATCTGTTTATTTACCACATGTCAGTCTATTATTTTTGTATAACATGATCTTTCATCTGGTCTATATCTCACATGGACAGTGTGAGCATGGACAATGCATAACAGTTCTATGTAATAAGGCTGGCATGACTGGTAATAAATTATGTTGTTATTGTTATAGAATGACTCTCTGTATGACATTGCCTAAGTTTCGAGCTCGCTTTAACGGCGTTTGTCGCATGATCTAATCCATGTTACTGTGATTCTCGTCCTATCGCTATGAGTTTTATAATAAACAACTGTTTTTGATATTCCAATTTTGTAGACGATGCTTAAAGTCAATATGACCTGCTGTTGTCCCGTTGAAATTAAGCACTGCTTAATGTTGCGTTTTGCTGTGTTTTGCTTGGCTGTATTATCTAACCTTATACGATGCATGTTAATATTCGTAAATAAATACAGATAGTTATTTATTTGTATGCTAAACATCAATTTTTGCTGAACTTGATTGCTTTAAAGGCACAGCTGTCCATAATTGGGTAGGGGTCGAATTCCTCAACCCATATTTAACGTCTCCCTGAAAGCTGAACACGCCCAGATTAGATCGCGAATATTCTGAGAAAACCGGCATAAATTGGTTTAAATTTGGGCAAAATTAACACAAATTGGTGAAAATTAGTGAAAGCTTTAAAAAAATGAAAAAAAAAACTGTTCAAAAATTCCACAATTTATATCCACCTATACTGGTTCATATAAGAATTGAGATGAACTCAGCTATATACGAGGTTTAGTCTACCCAAAAACAACCATTTTTATCGTATTCCTTCTTGTGAAAAGAGCATGAGTTGAGGTACCGCTGCATCAGGCATCAAATGTAATCTCTTATGCATTCTAACATTAGTCTGTAACAGTAACCTATGCGCACATTTGATTCTATTATTAACGTTTGCCTGTATCCTTGTGCAACTATCCCTCGGAGTGACATTACTTTCACAGACAAGTCATCTGTAATCGCCAGGCAATGAAAAAAATTGAGCTCTTTTTTAATATAGCAATATTTTGAATATACAGCGATAATTTTGGTACCATTCGATCCAGCTGGACGAGCCGGTTCAGAAAATATTTAATTCGACCAGATTCACAAATATTTTTTGATTTTTCACGTTTCCAATGATCTCAAAAGTTCCTAAATGTTTTTCTCTGAATATAATTTTATATATCATTCGAACGAAATTGTCGAGTGAGTCCAATGGTGATAAAATCAGTTTAAAGCTTAGGGTTAGCCTTAGGCTTAGGATTTCATATAAATTAAAATAATTCCTTAAGCCAACAATAGTATTACCACCATTAGACTCGGCTCGTCAATGCGGTTAGAATGACATATATAATTCATATTTACAGAGAAGAAACTATTTTCGAAGTTTGTTGGGAAGCAACGCATTTGAGAACTCAAGGAATCGAATAAAAGTTTTGTTATGGCCGAAATGAATAATTTCTGAACCGCCAAGCTAAATCGAATTGTTCCAAAAATATCGCCATTCCTTCAAAACTGACCAATTTCAGCTAGGGCGGGGGTCGGGTAAAAGAAGTGACCCGAAAATTGGCGCTCAATCTGCTCTTGCACGACCCAGTTACAAAAGATAATAGGAAAATGCTGGCTGATCGTACAACGGTCATTAGTTTAACACATGAGTTTCAAACGCCATTTTATTCGCTGCGCTTAGTGGAATGGTGATAAACGGTTGCGGCACGCGTGGGTGAATTTCAAATTTGGCCTCTAACCAGTTCAACAATTTTTGGGCAAAAACCAACGCGGCTGGACGCCAGAATGAGAGAGATATATTAAGTTGATGGGTTCCCATTGTTGATTGCGTGAAACGAATGGTCGTTCTTCTTTTGTGGTTCCCTATTTATTAATATTGGCAATAAGAGTAAGCAAACGAACGAACTAGGCCGCACAAGCTTGATTGATTACTTCAACGCCACCGCCGCTGGGATACAGAGAGTAGACGTGTTTTATTTCTACAAATTCTACTTGAACTACTACAAGCTTTTAAATATAAATACAGACAGACAGATGAGAGCATTGCTGTGGACATTATGTGGTTTTATTGGAATGTGAGTGACGTTGGTGCTTATAAAACAGCAAGGTTATGTAGAGCCTTAAGCTGAGGTCTTACTTTTGGACATTTTTGGAATCTTTCCCTTTATTTATGTGACGTTCCAAGGTATCTAATTATATATTGAATTTTTTTAAAATATAATATATTTTAATTTTAATTGTGTTTATTTGGATTATTAGTTTTATATTGTTTTATCTTTTTAATACTGTCGTTCCTTTGTTTTATTTTGTATCTAGTATAGGATTATAGAGTGCATCACTAAATAAAGTTCTTTATGGATTTCTGCTTTATTGCGTCTATGATGATAACTTTCTGGCGAAGGCGATATTCATCTAGATGCTGTTTAGATTCTTATATTGATATTATATTTCACACGGGTTTTAATACTGTCGTTCCTTTGTTTTATGTTATATTCTGCATCTATTATAAGATTACAGAACTAAATAAAGTTCTTTATGGATTTCTGCTTTATTGCGTCTATGATGATAACTTTCTGGCGAAGGCGATATTCATCTAGATGCTGTTTAGATTCCTATATTGATATTATATTTCACGCGGGTTTAGGCAAACGCCTTTAGTTTACTCAAATGTCACGTAGCAGCAGACTAAATAATATAGTTGTTATCAACAAGGGTAAACTTAGACGGTCATTAAGTCATTACTACAGCGACCTTCAGCAATAATGAATATATTTTCCAAACGTTAGAAAGTTTAAAGGTATGGAATTTTTTTAAACTTCTGTGCTCTAAAAAATTAGTATATTGTTTTATGAAATTCAGTTTCTTAGGTTATGCATGATATGGTACAATATACAATACAATACAAATTTTATTCATTTTCTGTGGTACATATAAGACTTTACATTTACTGCAGTGTTCTGCTTCTGAAACGCGTTCATACGACTCAAGAATGAATAATCATTAAACGTCGTCCGCACGGCATGCTTACTAGCGTTCGCAGAGCGCTCCCATATATTTTTGTGGTAAGATAAATTTTAAAGAAGGAAATGAATAATAACAATGGCAGAAGTTGGAGGGAAACCTCGCCTCTTACATCTGCCTATAGTAGTATTTCACAAAAAATAGGAATATAGGAAATATAGGCGCTTGATTTTAGCCAAATCCACTTTACTTGGATAATCGAAGATTCTCAACTATAAGAATCTCACATTGCTGATATTAGTTCAGTTAACTTCAGTATGAAAGATATATAATACTGGAAAACAACCTGGCAGATATGTATATAGCTACACATGGTATAGGATAGAAATTTAATATATAATCTAATTTCATAGGGTGAACAATAGCTACTAAATATCAAAATCGCAACCAGAAGTAGAGCTAAAAGGGCCTTGAAAGTTATGTAACGGGACAATTTCAAATGTTTTGTTGTAAGACAAGTTTCGAAGCACTGCTGATGGTTAGACTTTGATAATTAGATTTTCCTTGACGATGACGTTAGAGGAATCATACTCAGTTGCCAACCAGTAAGGAGTCGGGAAGTGCAAAGATATTGTTTTATCTGGTTCCACAAATGAAGAACAGTTTTTATACACCTGATTGACTAAATAGCACGTTGCTGTAAATTGTATCGGTGTTAGTTTTTTTATGTGAGAACTATTTGTCGATACGTCAATTGCAATGAGAAAATACAAAAAATATATTTGTATTTTTAAATCATATTTTACTCGATCAGTAATTTTACTCGATACTACAATATTTTACTCGATACGTCAATATTTTACTCGATCAGTAATTTTACTCGATACGTCAATATTTTACTCGATCAGTAATTTTACTCGATACGTCAATTGCAATGAGAAAATACAAAAAATATATTTGTATTTTTAAATCATATTTTACTCGATCATTAATTTTACTCGATACTACACTATTTTACTCGATACGTCAATATTTTACTCGATCAGTAATTTTACTCGATACGTCAATATTTTACTCGATCAGTAATTTTACTCGATACGTCAGTTGCAATGAGAAAATATAAAAAAATATATTTGTATTTTTAAATCATATTTTACTCGATCAGTAATTTTACTCGATGCGTCAATATTTTACTCGATACGTCAATATTTTACTTGATCAGTAATTTTAGTCGATACGTCAATTGCAATGAGAAAATATAAAAAATATATTTGTATTTTTAAATCATATTTTACTCGATCAGTAATTTTACTCGATACGTCAATATTTTACTCGATACGTCAATATTTTACTTGATCAGTAATTTTACTCGATATATACGTCAATTGCAATGAGAAAATATAAAAAATATATTTTATTTTATAAATCATATTTTACTCGATCAGTATGAATTTACTAATTTGTAACCTATATACAAGCTTTCAGCTTTTTGACATATAAATAAAAGGGTACAAGAGTTATTGGTTAATAAAGTTGGAATCAGACAGGATGTTAATGACCTACCGCATACGGCTTGCTACAAATGTCGATCGTATAAAAAAACTCGTTTAAATCAATGCATCAACTATACCCAATTTGACTTTGTACTTATATCATCGCAATAATCAATCAGATATATCCCTAGCAAGCGCATACTTTCGCTGATAAGTTATTCGCTGTTTTTTATACTTAGAGTTTTCATATTCGAAATTTAATTTCGGCTCTTTTAATTTCGTCGTTAATCATAGAAAAAATTTTTTAAAGCAGCCACCCAACACTGTATTACAGAATATGCAAGTACTAAAATGTCAGCTAATCCATCATAGGTTCTGTGCTAAGCTTAATTCACTCGAGGTTCAATTAATTTTTCTTGTAGCCAATAGTGCATGATGCAGTCTTTAGTGGGAAATCATTAAACATACGATGAAATTTTATTTCGCTTCTATCAACTTTATTTTAGGTCACGAATGTCATTGTTAAATTAATTTTAATCCTATGTTCGTGATATAAGATTACCTGTACCTATTATTGCAGAGTTAGAAATTGCCAAAAGCGTATTACTGGGTACAAATCCGCTCCGGATAAAAATATTGAAGTTATTTTCCTGCAAATATACGGTCTTACTACAGTTAGTTAGGCTTCATTTTAGAAACTATATTTGGAGTATGGAGTTTGGAATTTTTATCGCAGTTATAAAGTTTTATCTATGCGGTAATCGGTGAGAACGACCGAGATTTTACGGCCTGGCACGTTCGAAATTAAGGTCGTGTCTCCAGTCTCGGAGCAGCACTGGACTGCTCAGGCTCAATCTAGAACCAAAATGACCGCGTTTAATATATAAACTGCAATGCCATATTATTCGCTACTGATTTGGCATTTAAATTCCATGAGATTTGTCTCTAAAATTCCTATTCATGTGCCACGTATTCGTTAATAAACTCATTTGGTTAAATAAAGCTTAGATATATACATACAAATAAATAATGTGTAGTTTTTAGGCTTGACACCATCTAAGTATTCTTAATCATTACTTTCCCATTATTATTTCTATTTAATAAGATTTGTCAGTCACTTATAGAAAGAATAACTAATAAAACATATAATCATCTCTGAAACAAAACATCTTGTATGTACGTACATTGATTCCTATATTCCGGTTTCTGATTCATAATTTGCTTTTTTTCTTAAAATAATGTTTAGCTTTACATAGTTATATCAAATTTCACCCAAAATGTCAGCACTCGTTTGGTAATTGTGGTTTTTGCGTAGGCTTGAAATTTGTAATAACGCTCGTTCCGATAAGGAAACTGCGTTATCAACGTATTTAACAGTAGAATCCCGTTGAAAATGCAGAGATTCTGCCGAACCTAACTGTAGTGATGTGGTCATGTGATAAAATATATCCTCGTACACTTTATAACGGAAATGGTGTTATATGACAATATGGCGAGGCAAATATCACATTTTCGTCGTTTTCATTGGCGTATACCGCTTTAAGCTCATCAACAAATGACAAGTGGCTTAAATCTCTCTATATCATGTAGCTAATGCAATGTCAAGCTGTGAGTGTTTTCAACCAGTTCGAACAAGTTGTTAACAAGATATAAGCTGTACCAACAAAGTTTGAATAGATTTGGTCTTAACAAATTCATGATTGCCAGAGTATGTTTCGTCCTGTGAGCATTTGTTGGAGCGATATTACTTTCACAGCTAAGTCGTCTAAGGCCACATGCGCTGTAAAGTAAAAAAACAAAGTTTTATTGACGACACTCACCAAAAACCGTTAAAAGTCGTTGTTGATGAGTGAAAACAAAAATAATAATTCAGACACAAACAAATTCCTAAATAACTCTAAAACTAGGAAGACGGCGAAAATCTGAGCGAAGCCTCTTCACTTAAGAACCAGTTACAAATGATAATAACAAAATACCAGCGTATGTAAGCCGTCTAAAACCTGCACCGAACAATTGGAAAAAATATTGTAAGTAATACTTTGGAGACTGTAAAATATATTAAAAGTACCTTACAGGAAACCAATTTTGTGAGATTGGTTCTCTGAATTATAATTTTGAAAACAAAATTTTGGTAACTGCATAGTTTATATAAAATGTGAACCTTCTAAACACTAGTTATGCATAAACTGTTTTATTAATTTTTTTAAACATTGAAATTTTAATTTTTGATTTTGAACATTTGATGGCATACACTATTTGATGATGACAATTGATGGATGATTTGTAGCTGATGTAAACCCTTGTCCAAAACATCTCTCCAGCATATCTTTTTCGCACGTCATCGTTCTGCTCAGGAATTACAGTTGTTGATAATTACTATTAATATCTCTTACTACATGGGGTTAGCCGAAGAGTAATAATGCTTGTTTTTTTCTGTGTTCACATATGTGGCATTATATATCTATTCCCAACAAATTGTAACACTTTATATTTGTATAAACTTTTCACATGAACTTTATCTTTGACAGTGGAATTTTCAGTTTACCAAAAATGAAATAAACAATCTAAACTCACTGTAAAAATAACTCGTACTATCCCCCGTATTCTACCTATTCATTTAGAATAGACTAATTGTCATTCTATAAATAGCACAAATATTCGCTGAATGAGTCAATTTCCAAGCATAAACACAAAACGATTGTGATATTTTGATCGTCGTCTATAAAACGCATTGATTCCGTATGCCGCAGTCGTGGTTGTCCCTATTTTGCTACTATTTACCAAAAATGAAATAAGAAACTATATTCACTGTAAAAATAACTCATCCTATCCCCCGTATTCTACCTATTCATTTAGAATAGACTAATTGTCCTTCTATAAATAGCAGAAATATTCGCTGAATGAGTCAATTTCCAAGCATAAGCACAAAACGATTGTGATATTAGGATCGTCGTCTATAAAACGCATTGATTCCGTATGCCGCAGTCGTGGTTGACGCTATTTTGATACTATTAGATTGCGTCTGCGTTCTGTCAGCAGTATAATTAAAGCAGTTTGTCCGTATTTGTCAATAATTATTATTTAATAAAATCACACATGTTGATTTGCTGAAAGCGGCATTCGCAAACAACAAAAGAGCCACCACCATCACAATAATATGGAACCACAATAGAAGAACATTCTCATTCTATAGCCATGGGCAGAAATGATGTGGAGATATATGGGTCTAGACCCACAATTTTTTAGTAGACAGCGCAACTTACTATTTATTTGGTAACTTAGATGTGATATCCGGGGCCCCTTAAGTCATTTTTCAGTATTTGTTTTCTAGTCTAAGTGATATCAAAGCTAGTCTTAGGCAGCGTTGTACCTCCACCCTCCGTCAATTTTTAACGTAGATCTGCGTCATTTATATTGCGGACACCATGAATGCGCAGACCAGCAGTAACAGAGTACAATTATTTAATAACAATAGCAATAATTTTAATTTAATAATTTGTTTAATTTTGACGTCCGAATTCACAGATTCAGCCCGACTAACTGCTATATATTCGAATTCACACGCCAGTGGTTACGAATCAATATTTATAATATTAAATTAGTGTTATAAAGTGTTAGCTATAATGATTTAGATTTAACTAACAAATTGGTTTACTAATCTATAGCGATATATTTATTTCACTGTTCTAGTCTGCGCTGTGGATTTACTGCTAATATTGTTTCTGTATTGAGCATGAATTTGGTTTCAAATTCGATGTTCAATATTTGAAAGCTAACTGTTGCATTTAGTGACGTTAATATTTACTTATTTATCGTTACAACAAAACTAGAACTTTACATTTACAGAAATACAATGGGCTATTTACAATCTGCTGTGTACAGTCCTAACAGAGTAAAATTAAATTATATATGATTTTACGAAAAAATATTTCAGTAAAATGATAAAAATATATATTTTGATTTAAAATTGTTTATATTGTTCAAAGCAGTTCTGAAAAAAAGTTGATCTGTGTCAATTTCCTTAATATAATTGAAGGACCATTATATCCATTTGCAAGTGAAACATCTTTCTTATTTATTGCTTCATATGTATTATTGTATACATGTTTTGGAATATATGTTTAAAAATATATTTTCAAATAATACAATATTTTATTTACATTATATTATACTTGTTTTTGAATTAATAATGTTCATTTCCTTGTCCATTTGGCTATAAAAGTTTATGGCAAATCTCTGCAATCGCTAGTAAGCATGCTAAACGGACATCGTTAAATGATTGCTCATTGTACAGTTGTTCTTTGAATTGGGAAAGAGTATGACATATACTGTTCGAAACCACCATGTACACTTATCGAGGAAATCACGGTGTTGTGTGCAAAATTTACCTTGACCCCCCAGTTTTAGGGGGTCATTTGAAATACCAAAAACAAGATGGGGAGTAAGGTCGAAATAAATCACGTCATACCAGATGCGTTTATATCGTGATTTTGAAGAGCAGCATACTTTTTTCAAGAAATCATCTTGCATGCTTTATTGTATGAACGCGTTTCAAAGGTAAGATTTATATGGTGTCATGGTTACTGAATAAAATAACATTTTATAGTATGACATAAACAAAGTTTATACGCAATACCAAAAAACAAGATGGGGAGTAAGGTCGAAATAAATCACGTCATACCAGATGCGTTTATATCGTGATTTTGAAGAGCAGCATACTTTTTTCAAGAAATCATCTTGCATGCTTTATTGTATGAACGCGTTTCAAAGGTAAGATTTATATGATGTCATGGTTACTGAATAAAATAACATTTTATAATATGACATAAACAAAGTTTATCCGCAATACCAAAAACAAGATGGGGAGTAAGGTCGAAATAAATCACGTCATAACAGATGCGTTTATATCGTGATTTTGAAGAGCAGCATACTTTTTTCAAGAAATCATCTTGCATGCTTTATTGTATGAACGCGTTTCAAAGGTAAGATTTATATGGTGTCATGGTTACTGAATAAAATAACATTTTATAGTATGACATAAACAAAGTTTATACGCAATACCAAAATCAAGATGGGGAGTAAGGTCGAAATAAATCACGTCATACCAGATGCGTTTATATCGTGATTTTGAAGAGCAGCATACTTTTTTCAAGAAATCATCTTGCATGCTTTATTGTATGAACGCATTTCAAAGGTAAGATTTATATGGTGTCATGGTTACTGAATAAAATAACATTTTATAATATGACATAAACAAAGTTTATCCGCAATACCAAAAACAAGATGGGGAGTAAGGTCGAAATAAATCACGTCATACCAGATTTGTTTATATCGTGATTTTGAAGAGCAGCATACTTTTTTCAAGAAATCATCTTGCATGCTTTATTGTATGAACGCGTTTCAAAGGTAAGATTTATATGGTGTCATGGTTACTGAATAAAATAACATTTTATAATATGACATAAACAAAGTTTATCCGCAATACCAAAAATATGATGGGGAGTAAGGTCGAAATAAATCACGTCATACCAGATACGTTTATATCGTGATTTTGAAGAGCAGCAGCCTTTTTTCAAGAAATCATCTTGCATGCTTTATTGTATGAACACGTTTCAAAGGTAAGATTTATATGGTGTCATGGTTATTGAATATAATAACATTTAATAGCATGATATAAATAAATTTATGCTCAAACAAGGTACGTTTACTGCGAAAGATAAAGTAAATTGTACATTGGTTGAAATATAATTGATAATTGTGCTCTATGTTACTTTTGAACGCAGGGCTTTTCCTCTTGCGAATACGAAACTTATAAGTATTAATTATGTTCATGCTGACGTAAGCAATTACACACTATTCACCCTTTTAATGCACCGATATGTGAGATATTTTAATTTATATGAAGATATCTAGAAATTGCTTCTCTTCAATTTCATAGCTACTGACTAACGATGACCTTAACACCTAATGCAAACCCTATTTTATGCTCACTTATCAATTGCCCATATGTATTTGGTTAAATACCATGTTTTTGTTGTTGTTATTGTTGTTGACCAACAGAAATTGATTTAACCCGATTTTTAAAATATACTAGAAATCCATGATCAGAAGTAAATTGGCGTTTGCTTCCTTTCTGATTTATATATAATCATGACTTTCGGAATATTTGCCTACATACCTTCGGAATATTTGTGATACATTATATTAGTTTGTAATACATTATATTATACATGGTATTACATTCTTATTTATTGAGCGGAGCTCGGCAAAGCCGAGCGAAGCGTTTTTATTTTCTGTCTGTGACCAAAAAAGTCGATGTCCGTCCGTTCGTTTGTTCGTTCATTCGTTGTTCGTTTGGTCCGACGGATCTCAAGAACCACTGAACCGATTTTAAAAAACTTTTTTTTTGCTTGAAAGCCTATCATGTCAGAGTGTGCACCTGATATTTGCGATTTAAAAATTTTGAGTGGTTAAATATTAATTAGTTAAGCTTATGCAGCTATAATAGAGAGTTTTGCAATATTTGTGTTATTTATTGAAATAGAATCGTTTCGATCAAACCATTATAGGGTTTTTTGGGTCGAACAATTCAAATATAATATTTTTACCAATGATAAAGCCCTATGCCCTATGCAATGTAGTTATTTGGCGAACATAAAATTGAGTAGATTCGTAATGCCACAGCCCAAGCTCCGCTCACAAATGTAGTTCCACTACCGACTAGTTTTTATATATCTTGTTCAATAAAAGCTAGAAGCGTTAGGAGAAATGAATTTTATATTTCCATCATCTAATTCTAACTAGTATCGATATAGAATTCACCACCTGGTACCTTGAATACAGTTACAGTTGAGTTTACGTATTAGTGCTAAAATTCTAAGTATAGTTACGATATATACCTATACATATGTGTAATTACATGAACTTAATTTTGTTATGACATTTACACTAATCATGTTTGACGTGCCTTTTAGTTCATGTCTCAACCACACTACCACTGTTACCAAATAGATGCTAGTGCCGTCACTGATATCAACACATATTCTTGTAACGTCAGCAAATTGACAATAGTTGGTAACATGATAGCAATCTGTCGTTTTTACAGCGTTTCAAGCTCCCGTTTATTTTAAAATTTCTTTTCAGCGATAAACAACAATAGTGTATAATTGTTATATAATATACTTATATATGTATATGTCTATATTTATATATGACCGTGAGCCTGTGTTGGAAGAAAATAGAACCTTCGACCGGAAGGTGGGGTTTTCGAAAACGGGCCGGGATCGCTGATGCTTCCATCCCTTCGGTGGTCGGTAAATTGAGTAACATTCCTATAAAAATGATCGATCGTATGGACGTCACTTGTGGCTCCTGTTGTCACTCTGGACTTCACATGGGCCGAAAAGTTGAGACCACGGAGATTGGTAGCACCGCTCTGCTTGCAACGATAATCCAAAATTTTGATAGTTATATATTAAACATTGTTCGATTGCAGTTACAAATTCGTAGTAATATTTAAAAATCAGGCTTTGGATATTGACATATTACACAACCAATATTTTTCACAATCTGTATTGATAATAATGTAGTCTCTATTTATCGACATTCATTATTACTTCGCCTCAGATGAAATATTTCAGTGGCGTAGTCCAATGCGTCTGGCAAACTTTACTTAGGAAGACTTGATTAACATAGCACACTAACTTTTGCGAAAGGGTTAGGCTATGTCGTTTACCATGAACCAATTTCGGAGATTTTAAAACCACTGGTCACTACTGCGGTGCTAATGATACATAAAATTATACATTTATCCAGGAAAATATCCATTTATAAAAGCTAAGTAAAAATTGAAAAAATAGATTTTTCTGAAGCAGATTGTTGAGCTTAGTAGAATTGTACCTATAGAAAACCTTCAAAACTGGCCAATTTGGGCTGCAGGGCGAAAAAACCAAAAGATGAAACAGAATGTTATAACAACAACAAATTTATTTTTTTTAAATTTGTCTTACCATAAAAATATATGGCAGAGCTGTTCGAACGCTGGTAAGCATACCGTGCGGACGACGTTTAATGGTTATTCTTTCTTGAGTCGTATGAACGCGTTTCAGAGGCAGAACTCTGCAGTAAATGTAAAGTTTCGTATGTACCATAGGAACTGAATAAATTTGTATTTGTATTTGCATAAAATTACATAAAACAGGTAATGAAATAAAAATACTAAAACCTAATGGCTTATTCACACTCTCAAACTTTTTGCTCAAATGGTCATGCTTTTTGCCAGTCATCGTTATACTTAGTTTAGGCTATCAGAAATTCATAATCTCAGAATCCGGGTATTTACGTTAATGTTGTCACAGGCGTTGAGTATGTCTTAACCGGCATCCAGGGTTCGAAAACTTGACGACGAATAGCTTTAACATAAACGTTTAGATACTATTTTATAACTACTACATTCAATTGTATTTGGATTTACAAAAGTAGTAATTCATTACTATTTTTTGTTTTTGATCTTAAAAAAACAATGTTATGTGGGGTCAAATGTCCACAATTATGCCGTGTAATGGGATTGGTCAAAGAAATGATGAAACTAAAATAAGTTCAATGGCTGCATATGGAATTCGGAAGTTTCATGACAAATCACGAGAGTCGACAACTACAGGAAACAAAGCATGAATAGCTGTTGTGATTATTGCTCTAGCCACATTTAATTCTAGCAACATGAACGGTTCCGCAAAGTCTACAATTTCACTTCAATGCTGCTGCAGCAGCTTTTGTTAAATCTCTTCTTTCTTGACAGAAGGCGTGGGAACGGAAAAGCAAATAAATTCTTTGGCTATTATTCGTGAACGGTATTTGAGGCAAAATTTACATGAACTTTGGTACTGGCTTCAATGATTTACCCGGAATACGCAACACGGCAAATGGAATACAACAATTCGTCTTTTATGCAGTGACAAACTACTATTGTGATTGTCACTATGGTTATGCTACTTGTTTACTTAGCAGAATAACTTCCGGTTTACTTAGTGCAGTTGTCGTACGAATGCCAGTTACAATACCGTCAATATGGATCTTTTATGATGGTATGGTTCAGTAACGGATAGCGTTTATTTTTATTTAACACGGCATGATTCATTCTTATTCCCTCATTCCAATCATATATCTTATAGATTGTCCACCTTAAAACCTAAGCGGAACAAAATTTGACTCCAAAAAGTAAAAAAAATAATAGGTCTTGATTGAACCTGAACATTACAAGTTATTAAAACCCAGAAATTTTCTAATTCCTGGTTAATAACTGTACTTTAGGACTAGCACTTCGAAAATTACTGCGTGCATGAATTTTCTCAGCACCCAAATGTTCGGTTTTAATATTCTATTGTAGCGCCCAGAAAATTTCTGGGAAATTTTTAAAAACCATTCGGAAATATATAGAAGTTAAGTTTTTCAGAAGACGTGAATATTAACTGTACACAATTTAAATCGGGTATTGTAGCAGGGGTGGTCTATCGTCTTGCCAAGAAACTATTCTTTTGGCCGCTTATAAAATCATCAAGTTGGGAAGTAAGTATTTTTGTCAGAGAACGGTGATTATGAGTGCAGTAAGAACAAAATGTGATGAAGCGATTAATACGATACTCCCGCATGAGATAACGTGAATAACTAAACTGTACACAATTTAATTCGGGTATTGTAGCAGGGGTGGTCTATCGTCTTGCCAAGAAACTATTCTTTTGGCCGCTTATAAAATCATCAAGTTGGGAAGTAAGTATTTTTGTCAGAGAACGGTGATTATGAGTGCAGTAAGAACAAAATGTGATGAAGCGATTAATACGATACTCCCGCATGAGATAACGTGAATAGCTAAGCTTCCCGTAAAATAAAAATTATTTGAGTCATAAAGTCTTAATTCAAAATTATGACTAACGAAAGTATAAACCTAAAGCAGGACCTGTGCAAAGGAAAGAAAACAAAAATAGCTTCGCATTTTCCGCTACACAAATGCTGTGCTGAGTCAAACGTACAGCTAATAAGTAGTACAAAGAAGAGAATGGAATAAAGGCACAATCTGATACACATCTAAACGACCAGGTTTGTCATGTTAAATTATTATAATTAGGCATGTTTTTGACCCAAAATGTGTTTGAAGATTGGTGGATGGTTAAACTACGCTTTTTCAACTGATTACAGGGTTGCTATATGATGCAAATATATATACTGTTTTTGTTTCGGTAAACGACTTGAGACCAGCGAATTTGTCGTAAATATTTATGGTGCGAGGTAAACTTAATATATTTCTGTTCGTTGTATTGAGATAGGCAGTAGCTTTGTTTGTGCCTTGAACTCAAACTTGAACTAATCATGTTCGTTGATCTTAGATGTTTTTTAAAAAGGTGACGATGCCAATAAAGCGCAAATGATCATATATGATCGATTTCACCAAGACCATATCTGGTGATCAATCCGACTATAGGATAATAAAATTTCGGTGCGCTTTAACACCTTACAACAGAAACTATCTCAGAAACACAGTGCCTTTATTGTGTTAGAAAATATGTTCTTTTACAAAAATTTTAATGAAAACAGGATATTAGATAAAAACTAATGCAGGAAAAGCACAACGTGTCAGAAGACATTCACTGGGTTCAGAACTCGCGGGTAACTACACTGGTTATAGGTGAAGTTTTATATATCATATTTTTTCCAATATTACTTGCCCGGTTTTTCGATCCCTCTTTGTGGTATTGAGCTTTGAAACAAAACCCACTGTTGCATTGAGCGCTCCCTGATACTTTTAGTGGCCGCACGTTATACCAAGAGAAAATGAACAGCTTAGTCCGACTTAGGCTTTTGTTTAATAAAGCGTTATAAGATGCGAAGCGTAGGCTTAGGTTAACGCTGAATATAACGAAAGCGGTATAGAATGGATTTTACTTCAGCCCCACCACTCCCAAAACCTGCTCCCTGCCTGTTCTCTTCTGTTGTTCACTCCCTGTTCAAAACCACTCCCTGTTCTGTTGAGCGATAGACTATAACTGACGAATACATTTCTCACTTCAAACTCTAAACTTTTAGTTGTACGTTTCACTGAATGCAACAAAAATTCTTAGTCGTATCTGCGAGCACACTGATCACATACATATCAACGTTTACAAAAGATACTACAGAATGCAAGTCACGGATGCACATGTAGTAGTTGTTGCATGGCCTGCCTATATATACATGGTCGTGACGAGTGCATTTATGCCACTAGATTAAAGGCGAAATATTGCACAGCCGCACATTGTACTCACCTTACGCACTTCATGTGGGCCCCATGCATTGATTTATCTTACTACTATAAAGTTGTTTTTATCTGTGGGCAGACACTCAGTGTAAATAAACAGCATACAAATGTGAATAAACATCGTGCGTCTTAATCAAAAGTTTATTCGTGGCATTGAAATTAAGACAACTGTGGTTTACTATCAAAACAACAAACGCGACCGATAAGCTAGAATTGTTGAAAACTAGTAAAATCCAGCTGTCATTCTGCTCTAAACTCCCAGTTCTATATTTAGAATATTTTCTGTTCGCCAATTTCGAAACCTTCAGACTTCAATGATTTTCTTTTGATAGGATTTTCTTGGTTGAATATTTTTCTTTTCCACCAAACGAATATGAAGACCTGCTGAATAATATTAAAACTGGAATATACAACACAAACTAAAATGACAAAACCTGCACAATATTCACATATAGCATTTTGGGGAACTACACTACCCCCCTTCCGAGAAGTGGAACGTCTTTGTTAGATTTGTAATATTCATTTTTTTCTATGCAAAATCGCACATTTTTTGTTATTTTTTTGCTTTGATAAACCTTTTTTCCGAAATTTTCTTTTTGCTTGTTTTTAAATTTAAATTCCGCCAAACTGGCTGCCCTGTTATATGAATAATTTTTTGTGCGACAATTATGGATAAATTCTGAAATTCCGGTATTTGGAACATATGCAAATCGTTCCGTGTAGAAAAATTTTACCGGTTGTCTATTTTTTGGACGTTCCCTTCCCGACAAAGGAGTGTTCTCTGGCAGTATCACTTCAGCTGGCCATGGTTGAAAACCTTTAAATTTCGCGAAAACAATTGTGCCAGCTTTCAGATTATTAACATCAAACTTCTCAACTGGATGTGTATTGCTTCTTAGAATGCCTTTTCTCCTTGAAATAGGTTTATTGACTTTACTTTTTTCGTCTTCCGAAAACAAGTCAACAAATGCCGGCTTTACCCGGTCGATTGAAATCTTTTGAACATTTTCTTTAATATTAATGGTAACTGTTTTTTTATCTTGATCTAAAACCTCAAACGGACCAATATAACGTGGCTGGAGACTTGTTTTCGGTGCAATATCACGAAGCCATATATATTTAGCTTGACTTAACTCTTTTGGAACGTAAAACTGCACTTTATGATGCCGTTCTGGAGTTTGTTGTATTTCGATAAAATCAAAGAATTTTTTGACAAAATCAGATGTTGGCTCCTTGACCTTTGGGTTATCTGGCAAAAAATATTGATTTGGTAAATCCAACGACGTACCATAAAGTAGTTTAGCGGCACTGATACCTTTGTCATTAATAGCAGAACGAATTCCTAGCAAAATTAACGGTAACGTATCGGACCATTGTTTGTTGTTACAATGAGCCCTTAGTGAATTTTTGAGTGTCCTATGAAAACGTTCTATAGCGCCATTACATGCCGGATGGTACGCTGTTGTTCTTCTACGATGAATACCTAGTTTTCTCATTAGATCGCTCCATAAGGAAGACTCGAATTGAGCTCCACGATCTGATATTAAGACACGGGGCACACCGTATCTGCTTACCCATGAATTTAATAAAGTTGTGGCTACAGTTTCGGTGGAAATATCTGATACGGGAGTAACTTCCATCCACCTGGTAAACCTATCGATGATTGTAACAAGATACGTAAAATTTTTTGACGGTGGTAGCGGTCCTACAATATCAACATGAATTGTGTGAAATCGGGCCGTTGTTGGTATTTCTCCCACCGGTGCCTTAGTATGACGTGTAACTTTTGCTGACTGGCACTTTTGGCAAAATTTGGCCCATAATCGAATTTCTCTATTCATGTTTGGCCATATAAATTTTTCGGCAATTAATCGTAGCGTTGGGTTAGGTCCAACATGCGCCAGATTGTGAAAACTATTGAAAATTTCACGACGCATGCTAGTTGGCACGTATGGTCTTAAAATTTGGGATTTGCCATCACAAACAACTTCCGCATTTCCTATTTTTTTACGCTTTAGTGGTAAAGTTGTCGTTTGAAAAAATCGTTGCAAATCGGGGTCTGCTTTTTGAGCAGATGCCCAATTTTCATCAATTTCGTTTGAAATTGCAGAAATTGAACGTGACAATGCATCGGCTACAACATTTTCCGCACCCGACACATGTTGAATGTTACAGTTAAATTCAGAAATGTACGAGAGCCAACGCGCTTGTTGTGGCGTAGGCATTTTCATGTGTAAAGCGTGGACTAGCGGTTTGTGGTCTGTTTTGATGTTAAATTCGAGACCAATTAGCCATGAAAAATGCTTTAATGCTTGAAAAATTGCAAGCAATTCGCGGTCAAAAGCTGATTTTTTTGCTTCTAAAGCTGTGAATTTTCGTGAGAAAAAAGCTAATGGATAAAAATGACCATTAACAATTTGATGTAAAACTGCACCAGATGCTACGGAAGATGCATCTGTTGTAAGTTCAAGTTTTGCTTTTTCATCTGGAAATGATAAACTAACGCTATTCTCAAGAGCTTTCTTCAGCTTTTGAAATGCGTCAGTTGTCTTCTCATTCCACTCTACAGACTTCCCTGACAAATCTTTAGCGTTTCGTGTCAGATCTGTCAAAGGAGCTGCAATTTCAGAAAAATGAGGCACGAATCGATGATAGAAACCTGCCATTCCGAGAAAACGTTTAAGTTCTCGGACTGTGTTTGGCTTTTCGAAATCTGAAATTGCTTTAATTTTGTCCGGAATTGGTCGAAAGCCTTTATCGCTAATTTCTAGACCGATAAATGTTATTTTCCTGAGGAAATATTGACATTTACTAGCTTTAAGTCTAAGTCCATTTTGTTTGAGTTTTTCCAAAACGGCTTTCAAATGCTGCAAATGTTCAGTCTCGTTTTCGCTGGCGATTAAAATATCGTCTATATATGCTTTAGCGAATGGTAGATCTTGCAAAACGGAATCTACCAGACGTTGAAAGGTTTGTGCAGCGTTTCTTAGGCCAAATGGCATGCGACGATATATGAAAAGGCCAAATGGAGTTGTTATGGCAGTTTTTATTTGATCTGAAATTGGAATTGGAATTTGGTGGTAGGCTGTTACTAGATCCAATTTCGAAAAAACTGAACAATTTTCGATATTGTTCGTGATATCGACCAAATTTGGCATTGGGTACCGATCTGGGATAGTAATTTTGTTCAACGCTCGGTAATCACCGCAAGGACGCCAAGGATTTACTGCATCATTTTTGGGCACCATATGTAGTGGCGTAGCCCACGGTGATTCACCGCGGTACACAATGCCTTGCTTTTCCAGTTGCAAAAAATTTTGTTTTGCAATTTCCAACTTTTTGCCAAAAAGTCGACGAGGGCGTGCAAAAACTGGAGGGCCTGTTGTGATAATGTGATGTTCAACCGAATGCTTAACCACATCTTCACCAGCAAATGAACCGAAAAGTTCGCTGTATGAATTCATCAAATCTTGAACTTGCTTAGATTTATAATTAATTTGCGCTAAGCAATTAATTGAATTGCGCTGGTACGAAGAATTATGCGGCGAAGCGTTCGGTTCAGTAACATGCTGTTTATAAGAGTGTGTGTGAGATTTGCGTAGTTGATTTTTGCGAAAATCGAGTAACAAATTATTAGCATTCAAAAAATCGTAACCCAATATGGGTTGTGTTACATCCGCAATAATAAAGTTCCATGTAAATGAACAGTTTAAATCTCTGATGGTAAATGTAATTGTTTTATTTCCAAAAGTTGAAACTGGAGTGCCGTTTGCGGCAACGAAATTTTGGTGTTGAGTTTGTGTTGTTGCATCTGCGAATTTTCTCGGCAAAAAACTTTTTGATGCTCCACTATCGACTAAAAAATTGTCGATGGGGCTGGCGGCTACATGAATTACGTTTACTCCACCACCCGCCGCTGTTGTGGCGGAGAATTTGCGTTTCCCTGATTATGATCGGTATTATTGGACCATGAACACGGTTGCTTGCACCGAGTTGCCCTCTCACCGAAATTAAAATGATACCAACACCAGTTGCCATCTGGTTGATAGCGACGGCGCGGTGACATGGAACGTTGTCCGCTTCGTGATTTCGAACGGTCACGACTATCATGGTTCTTGAAAAATGGTCGTGGAGAAAAAGAATTACGTTCTCGGTTTTGTAGCTTTTTAACGCTTGCCGTCAGTTGCGCTACACATTGCGTTAATTCAGTTATCTGATTTGTGTATTTGTCAGAAGTGGAGATTTGTGTGGTGTTTACAGCACAAGCAGAGTCTGAAGGCAGAACTTGTTCAATTATTCTATCTGCTAAATCGGCGAGTTTTTCGATTTCCGCGTCCTCAACCACCGCTAGTGCTATTCTTACCTTTTCAGGCAGAATGTCCAAAAACCTCCACTTTACGAGATCTGCATTGTTAGGTGCTAATCGCTGCAATTGACGCAGCGCGACTGACGGTTTGCGATCACCTAGTGTTTGTTCATCGAGTAAATTTTTCAGTAGTTTTTCCTGGCTCAAGCCGTAAAATTTCAAAATACAACTTTTGATAGTTTCAAAATCGTCCGAAGCTTTAATCCCACAGTCGTTTAGGACATTTGTGGGTAAAGCTCGCAGAAGACTGTTGCGTTTGACATTTTCAGGTTTTCCTTCCAAAAGCGGTTCAATTTGAGAAAACCAAATTTTAGTGTCTTTTTCATAAAAATCGGGCAATTTTGGAACGTGATCATTTACTGAACTTCCGGCCACCGGCTGAGGTGTGACCTGTTGGGCTAGCTGTAAGGCCATTTTAACTACAGCAGGTTGTTGTTGGTTTAACGCCTCTACAATCAACCGTTTTGTTCCCGGCAGCACAAAATCCAAATTGTCTTCATTAATTAATTGTATTGTTTTTGTCAAAATTTCGCGATCTAAATCTTCTAAATTTTGCTTATAAACGGGTGGGCCTGGGTTCGGCTCGATTCCAGCCATAATTAGAAGTACTCTCAAACCAGTTGCATGCCGCGCGCTCAACATTGAATTGAATGAATTAATTTGTGCTTGTGTATCACACGCGGCATCCAAACTCGCTGTGAGACTAGTTCCGTCCGTGTTCCACGCGTTGATCGTATGAAATAACAACGCTAGTAAAACAAACTTGATAACGATTACCGCCAATGATACCCGAAAACTGTGTAACATAACGAATTGTGTGCGTTTCTTTGGTTTCATTTTATTCTTACGTTCCCAGATTGTAGTTTTTGCCCGGTTAAAACGTGGTTCCGCATTTAAGGAATTTTTTTTCGGCAATGAGCTTTCACAAACGGATGCACTCCATTGGAGTTCATTCAGTTGGAAATTCGCATTGGTCTTTCCTGTGGAATGACCACTGCTAATTTTGGTTGCAATTTTGTCCCGTTTTTTAAGGCAAGACTGTACTTGAACGTCTGAAACACGTTGATTTGGCAGCTGAATTTTCTGTTTTTGAGGACGTTTTTTCGAAGTTTTCGAAAAATTTTCGGTGGATTTTCTACAAATCAAGTGGCAGTCTTGCAAAATTTTAGTGGCGGCAGAATTTATGTGTCTGAACCGATCCGAGCCTAAGTGAATTCCGCCATACCACCGCGTTACAATAACAAGAACGTTTTTAGCGTTTGCAGCATGTAAAATTCGAAGCAAACGGGATCCTGCCCCGTTTTCACCATCATCGGCAAAATCTGAATGCATTACACCACTTTTGGTGAATATTTGGTACGCATAAATATTGTGAGTGGCCGCTGCTATCTTTTTGTTTGTCTTTAGTTCTTTAAGTACTTGATTAACCAATTTCGGATCATGAACCTCTGCTGCGTGTGCCTGGAATGTGCTTTTTCGATCTGAAAACGGCTCTCCTGAAAACAACTCCGTTCCTGACGCCTCAAACAGGTACCGCGAAACAGGATTATTAGCCTTAGAACCCCCCTCAGCTTTTCGATTTGGCCCAGGATTGGACTCAACATCGCCGGACACAAGCAACAGAATTCGCAACACTGAGGCGTGGTTGCTGTTCAGGTTAAAAATTTTTGAGTTGACCTTGTTTTTACGCGCATACTGCAACAAACTTCGCCACGCCTCAGTTTGACTCAGCTTTA
>JASANE010018973.1:0-24332 GCA_030248225.1 Trileptium ribeirensis
AATATATAAAAATGTCTAATAGCTATAACAAAGTAAAACCAAAGCACAAATACCGCTGAGATCGCTGATAGTAAATATAATCAGACATGTACATTGCCATAATTACGATGCTGATTACGACAGTATAACTACGCATTGTAAAAATAAAGGATAGGATCAGTATTTTCTACCCTGAACACAAAACACCCAAAGTTCCAAATCACGATAAAGTCCTCCGCAAAAATTTGCTAATATCAGCAATCAACTCACTGGCAACTTCAATTTCAGTATGGAAATTCATCATTCCATGAAATCCAGAATCGAAGTGTTTGTATGTCACCGATACACCGCTTTCACGTAATCTACGATAATACATGTAGCCTTCGTCGCGTAAAATATCATATTCACCTGTTGCAATATAGGCTTCCGGTAATCCAAACAAATCTGGATGCATCAACGGAGAAATGTCAGGATTGACAAGCGAATTTTGAAGTAACTGATAGTGATCGTGCTCATAAACCTGAAACAGCAAAAAAAGATTATCAGAGCCGTAAGATTTTGCAAATTTCGTTCAGCAAAATCATTTTTGGTTTTCAATCTAACTACAGAGCTTGTTTAAAATATTTGCAGGTAAAGCTATGAGTAGTTTTATAACTATCAAATTGCGCGCCCTCCCTCCACCCGCGAAAAACTATTATTTCTTAATTTCTATACGTGATGAAGACATCAGTCTGAGAATCGATACCTCGTAGAGGCAAAGCTTTTGAATTCTCATGTATTAGTGTATACAATTCTGGCCTGTCCACAGCCCTCCGAAAAGTGGGGGGGCAACTTCGGGCCCCCATGTTAATTCTCGGGGGGGAAATTAAAAATGGGGACAGGGTTTTTTCAAAAATTGTACTGTTCAAAAATTTGGTCATTTATAACCGTGAGTGTTCATTTTTAAGCATGACTGGACTATTTTACAACTACATAGCTATGACCGCTTAGATATGCCCTTATACGTAACCAAACTAGCATAATTACAGGTATATATGGGTGTATTACTTAAGCTATATATACATACATAACGTATCTGGGTACTACTTTATATATACATATGGATAATAGCTTATGAACGTCGTGAATCATACAGTCATAAGTATTGCAAACAAAACTCAGTTTCAAACGATGGTTTTGGTGGGGTTAAATGTCCCTGTTCATTTTATATGATCATTTTTAAAATTTGGTGCTCAAAAACTTGAAATTTTGTTCAAAAGAACATGTTTTTGACCAAAAAACCCTGGGGATTTTTGACTAAAAATACTAAATATTTCCATATTTTCATGTATTTTTACTACTGTGAATGTATTTTCAAGCTAAAAAACTATATTTTTTATCATTATAAATAGTGGTAATTAATGTTTAAAAACAATTTGCAAACAAAAACATAAATTTTCAGACATAAAAAATTTTTTGGAATTAGTTGAACATGCGGGGTTTCGGCCGAGTGGGGGGACGGACATGGGTGAAAATCTCACGAACATGGGGGGATTTGAAAAGTGGAGGGGGGTCCCCCACTGTGGGCAGGCCAGCAATTTACTTCGTTTATTACGGAGATTATGTCGGGTTTCCACTATTCCGAGTTTGCTGGAACCAGTTTGAAGTTACTTAACCCAATCATGTCCTTCAACACACGTAACTATCACAATAGTACAACATGCAGCTACCCAGATGATCTCGCTCTATAATGAACCAAAGAAGTGCGGTATATTTTCATTGGTTATAAAGATATGGCCATTTTTGTGAATATAGGGTCTCCCGGACTCATTTAAAACTAATATTTTTCCAACCTTGCAACAATAACGAATCAGTATGCCAACTAAATAGAGGTCTTTTCACTCTACAAAATGATCCTACGAGGATAAATATATTTTTCTTGGTTATGGAGCTGACTGTTTTCGTGTATCCAGGCCCATTAAAAAACTATTTACCCAATTCTACAACATAGGTTACCACCACAATATCACATCATGTGTAACTACATAAGGCTCTTCTAGGTCTAAAAATGAGTTAAAGAAATCTATTATATCTCCCTTGGTTATAGAGATACGAACGTTCGTACAATTCGGGTCTTATGAGTCCTTTTAAAAACCCCTTAAAACCATAATCATGAATCCAAGGGTAAACTTGTGCAAAAGCTTTATATAAAGTTAAATGAACCATATTTGACTGACACATCTGAACCTTTGTCGAGACATGGGCAAAAGCTTGTTTCGCGTGACCCAATTTCTACCTGACCCGCTTCAGCCTACTTTTACGGGGGAATTAGAATCTGCATTTGGGACATAGATAAGAAGTCTAGAATTCGATTGAACTATCGTGCGAGACGATTAGACGTTACAAATCTGAGCTATGGATGCCACAAGATAAGAATTCAATTATAGCGATTCATGCGATAAAACACCATGGCGATATATTGGTTTCGACAGTTTAATATATTAACCAGTAGCGGTGTGTGGATATATATTTTAATTTTCGATCGCTGACAAATAAATCTTAATACAACACTTCAAAAATCAATTATTTACCGATTGTGATCTGTACCTTTGATTATCTAGAGACTTGTCACCGACAAATTTTTGATTTCTGAGAGCCAATACATTCAAATCTGGCTTTTTCATTCGTTGAATATTTTGCTAGAAGTCACGAACCGAGGCAAAGGTTCGGAACCTGGGGCGCAGGAATTTGCAGTTTGCCATGAACACTAAATGGGACATTCCCCTGTTTAAACAAAGACATTGAAATCTAAAAAAATTTCTAAGAATCAATATTTTTTATGACAAAAGGCTATAATAGTTAATAAAATGTGTTTAATAACGCAACTTTAATTGAGTTTAAAGAGTTTTATCTAATCTTTGTGTAATTTTAGTTGCATTAATTTCTAGTTTCAACGTGAAATTTTAGATAATTCCCAATTTTCTGTGCCAAATGGTGCTTAAGTGCTGCCCTAAATTTTTCCACGAAGAGTACCACTTTATACCAGAAAAAGCCCAAAAAAATTTCAAAAATTCGACAGCGCCCTACTTAATCCAATTTGGAGAATATAGCAATTTAACTTGTTTCGCACAGTATATTATGCGATGTCCCCAATATTCAGATAGCTCTTACCGAAAGCATACTCAGAGATAAGATTTTTTGTATAGCCATGGAGCCGGCCGTTGAACTAACCTACCCCGCACAGGTACACGGCGTTAAATTTGATGCGCAAAAAGAGCACAGTTCACCCACATTATTTGAACAAGCTGTGAGGACACACCGTTTTCGTACTTTTAAGTTTCAAAGTGGGGAAATTTTAAAACCAAACTGTGCTTAATCCTACATCATATGCAACCGCCATCAACAGCGAATGACATTTAACTACTAGCACATCTACAAAATGAGTACAGTATCACCCATAATATAACTTCACTGATTATGAAATATGGCGGTTTTCGTGCACATCGTGTTTTATGAATCTTTCTGAAATCTAAATATACGATCCTATAGAAGCTTAAGTTGCTCTACGAAATCAACGTTATTTAGCTCTCATACCAGTATCGGTTATAGACACACTGTCAATAATTAAATTGGCCAAAGCACTTTTTTATCCCCGAATCCATTCGGCTCGCTTTTACAGGCTAGCTAACTGGCACGAATAGTGATTTTAAGTTTGCGTTTTAGAATGACAAAAATTTGGACCTATGGCTGGTATATACAATCAAAAAGGTACAAACTCTATTGTTAGCTAAAATGTAAGGACTCATTGACACTCCGAATTTAACTACTGCTCTTCACGAACATATGCTCTCTTAGGCTAACGTGGTTCAGCAATTTTACAACTTGCATAGCTTTGCTCCACCACTTAACTTTGTTGAAAATACTCTTATTAGCAGCCATAAGTTTGGACTTACTTATAATTATTGTCACAGCAGCCTAGAGCCCCGAAAAAGTTATGTTTGACAGGTTTATCATAGCGCTATTTAACGCAACGCATAGGTTATTTGTTTTATGCCTACCATAGCATATCACTATGGGACGGCGCCGAAGTGTCAAAATGTTCCGATTATGTAACTAAACAATTTGTTTTTAACATTTCTAATGTGTAGTTGTACAACACGCTAATGAATGCATAGCCTTTCCTGATTACTGAATACGACGAAATCAACGTATAGCTTTTATCAATGAATAAAAGCCGACATCGTAGAATTCTGAAAGCTCCTTGGTGTTGGAGCAGACACCAAGAACGAAAGTACGCCATAAAATATGATTTTAAATCATCTGCTTAGTCACCCTTACAGAATCCATACTTGCAAAGACCAACCGACCGCTGTGTTTCAAATTGTCCAAGAAGTGATTGCGCTAGTTTATTTTGAAAGCAGGGGTCAGCTCCGCAACAGCTTATGTGTTGACCCATTGCGGCGAGGTGCCCAAAGATCTTGAAAAATAAGCTTTAAAAGTCTAAGAATACTTGAAATTAAGTCTTCGTGTCGTTGAAAGAACAAATTACCACATGGCTGTGAAATCTTTTGACCGACACACCGCCAATAATGTGTAACGGGTTCAATTTGAAACATCAGAACCGTGAAACTTCAGCTTTTCTAGTTTTATAGGGATGAGCAAGGAAGATATATACGTTTATCGGGCTGCTAAAAATGAACATAATTTTGGCGGAACCTATTCCATGTTCTGTTGCACACTTGAGTGCAATCTCTTGGTATGTTTACATTCGCCATGTGAGTAATTGTTATACATTACTAAAATATAATATCGTTACCATCCGCCACTAGCATACCACGCCAGCTGTGGGTTCTTGACTTTATGGCATCGCTCAGATGCACTTAACTATCTTTCAAAAAAGAAAAAGATGGGATGGATTTTTTAATCGTCGTATCAACAGTTGCGAGATGCAACTCTTGTACGATTGCAACGAAACGTGTGATATATAACGAACAATTATGTCGCGACACTGTCACAACAGCTAATAAAACATCCAACAAACAGCGTTATGTTACCATTAGCACGACGTGAACAAAAAGACTATTCAACTTAAATCGCAACCAACTGTAACTTACATCCGTTGACAAATTGCGCGACATGATCCACTGAGCATCATAACCTGAATGTATATACTGTTGTGGCAAGCAGCTGTGGTGAAGTTTGTCATTGGCTAGTCGTAATACATCTTCGGAGACATGAGAATTTAAGAGCACAAGTTCTTCCAATGTTGGATCAAGATTCAAATAAATTAACATATATCTGAAACTTAAAATTTTATTAGAATTTAGCATTTCAGTTACATAGTCAGTACTGTTTATGGATGTAGCGGGGCTTAGCCCCGGCCCGGGGCAACATCGAAGCCCCCGCCCTGGTAATTTAGGCGCCGGGGCTAGTGTTTCAGCAAAAATATTTTTGGTACCAAATTAGTAGAACAGTTAAAACAAGCTGGCGCTTCAGCTGAAGATATAATGCTTGCTACTAACTATGACAGTGAAAATTCCACATCACTTTCCTGAAACTGTGAACTTTAACTCACAACGTACAGTTTATTAAACTAATAAACTAAAATGTTAAAACTATTTGTATTGAGTTTTTGATATTGCAACGAGATTATTACGTATACGGAAAAATTTGCATATGATTTTTCTTTTGACAAAAATATTTTTGATCAGGGATGTTTTATTCCGCGTCATATGGTTGGAACTTGAACTATAATACATAATGGTGGAGGTGAAATTCGTCTATCCAGTTCGATTACAGATCCATTATCTCTTCAACTGCAACATTAGCAGCGTTAAGGGTCAGCGAAATATCCGATTAGTCGGAGCCGAAATTTAACCACCCTGTATATAGTTGTCAAATGTTTTCGCCTCACTCAGCGGAGGGTCCGGATTCCCAGGGAGGATTTTACTCCCTCCAACAACCTGTCGGATGTATGTATATATGCTCTATATGCGCTTGAAAGTTGAACACATACCTAGTACTTTTCGGCTAGCCCCGGTTCCGGCCGGAGCACGTTTAGCCCCAGTCCCGGTAGGCCAACCCCGACCCCGGACAACTACTATTGTTGTTTAGCCTTACGGCTTTAAATCTTACTGACAGTGGCAGTAGCAAATCTTTACGGAAATCAGATTCGCCAAAGGAACATTAATATATTATAATATTATAAGTGACTAAAAATGTGAGGGTCTGGTATTTGCCGTCTCCCCCTGGCAAAATTTGGGGCTACCAATAGCAAAATACCGGCTGGTAAAAGTTTTTTGTTTCCACAAGATATAAACACCCTAGTTTATGTACATAAAAACTTGACAATTTTTTACAAAAGTCTCTTTCTGAAGTTTAAAATATAATTAATTTGACACATACAATTGGTTGAAAAGTTGTTTTTAACCTCAATAGATGCGTTTTTGCACTTGCGTTTAGGCCATTTGTTAACAAACTCAGCGGTTTTCGAAGAAATTGCCTATTTCAATTGATGCCCCCGGCAAATTACTTTGCCGCCAGTACCACCCCTGCCCTCAGGTTTATTCCGAAAAAGCCAGTAAAAGTGTTTGATATTAAACCAAACTAATCAAATACATTATTTGAATTTGAATTGAATCCTAAATCCACGGAAATATAGAAGTTTATCAAAAGTTATAACTTGAATTACTAACATTATCCTAGATGAGGAACAATTATCAAACTTATAATACGTATCTAGTTTTGCTTGAGCGTGTAATAATTCGGCCACAATTTATTAGAGAATGGAGATAATTTTTTTCCAATGAATTCGGTCACAGGTGCATATGTTGAAATAAAATTCTTTGGATGTGTTTCGGAGGATAAACTACGGTCTTTTTTAAGAATAAAAAGGTGATATTTATCTGTTGTTGCAGTCGTACCTTGGTAAGGTATAATCGAATAAAAAATTGAGGGACAACATAAAACAATATTATTTCTTAGCGACGATGATAAGCTGTTGTAGCCTTCGTTCAACGTACTCGGACGTCTCGCTACACTATAACTCAGTCTCTTTCTGTATAAAAGTAGCTTATAACCTATGCATGCCATCAGACACAATTAAACATTATTTTTCAGAGTTATAATAAAATACATACTGTGTTCAAATGGAATAGCATACATTGGCTGAATCTGAACTAGTTCCCCATCACTGACTAGTTTGTTTATTTTTTAACAAATACGTAAAAATAACTACGTTGTTGTTTTTATGGAATATAGCTGAATAAGTATGTCGTTGCTGATTCAAAGATCTCGGAGAACGATCTAACATGGCATTTCAACCCCTAAATGATATTAAAATGACTAGAATAAAAATTAACATATTAAAATTTGTACCACGGATAACTGAATCATCCGAGAAACCTTCATCTCGAATATGAAAAAATTTCAGCCACATCCACTATCCGTCTTAAGGATAAAACGCAAACAGCACCAACTATTTTTCAAAATCAGCTCACAAAGTAATTAGCCCAAACCTAAAATCTGGGCGAACAATGGTGCAAAAAGTTTGCTCGCAATGCTGTTAGGCCACACTAGATCAAGACAAACCGACATCAGTTTGAAAAATTATCCTTTATACTGATGTACGTATTATACGTGTAATGGCACCGGTTATCACATTTATCCGGCATATATACCTTTGATTCATACGCCTTAACCTTTACGAAGACAAACAAGTACTGTAATTCGCCAACTCACGTGTTGATGTTTTATTGAAATAGCAGATCGGTGTGTTATGTTTCGCATTGCGCGCGACGGTTGCTGCGTCCAAACGGAACACCATTAGTAATCATACAAGCTCATAGATGGTGTAGGTGGCGGGAGGTTACCCTTGAAGCGCCTATCACGGAATCTGCGATTCTATGAATAAATCAATTATATCAAGCCTATAACCTGTAACTTTGTCCTGCTGCCTGTTATCTTACGTTCAGCGTGACAAAAGTCAAACCACAATTTCCGACTGCTGGAGAGGACATCAATATTGCCGGCTTCCAGCTACGCTTCATACAAACTATACATTCAGATTAGCATAATATATAAACTAAATGCAATTCGGGCAACGGTAATTGGATTGCTTTCGCGACATTGCCGTTGCCTCGGCTATTTAAAGCAATCGGCTGCGGTATGCTTAGTGATGTTAATTTGCTTGATAATCCAGGTAGTTTACAAATCATAGAAATAGGCAGCTATAAGACGCACTGCTTGATTTAATGTGATATGATGTCTGGCAAAAAATGAGGTTTGCCTGATGGAATACTTGTTACGGCAATTCTTATAATCGGAGCATCGCAATTCGTATGGGTCATTTCTAGCGATGTTCCGCTGAGCTAACTAACACTGTTGATCACATACACAACGTTTGCTATTGGCGATTTAACGTAAGCGGACCAAGAGGTTTCCAGCGTCTTTACGACTACTACAGGTTAATACTAGCTCAATGAAGGTACAATTTGTCTGTATTAATTGTGCTTGATGTACAACTTGAATAGGCGTGACTATGCTATATTACATATTAGAGGGCCGATCGGACATTATCGATGTATATAACATATAAGTATGAGAAATCTGAAAAAAGCAAAACAAAAATTAAAAATGTGCAAAAGTTTCAATTTTCTAGGTAGGTTCCAGTGGTCAATTATGTCGTTAGAAAAATAATTGCTTCCCCGAGGGTTTAGTGATAGCAGGAAAAGTATTATATACAACAAAGTTACTTAGGCTTTATGGTTAGACCACAGCTTGGGCTTCAGATCACAACTCCTTAGCGGATAGTGTGGTTGACGTTTTAGGGCATAACTCGGTAAAGGATGATCTGATTGAGCTAATGACATCGCTGAATTTGATCTGCGTGGAGTGTTACCGAAGTTAACCAAATTCGAAAAATTTTTTTTCGCCTTTTTGGCCTAAGATCCCGTTTGATAAAACTGAAAAATCTGGCCAAAAATTTTTGTCACGGAATCGAACAAAGTCGATGTTTTCTAGGGTAACTGGATACCCCAAGACCAATTCTGCAAGAAATTTTGTTGTATCTCAAGTCATCGGATTGTCCCTTCCTCCCAAGTGCACTAGTTCCATTTATTGTTGAGCCTAACCGTTGCGACATATTTTGCAATCAACTAGCGCAGACTAGAAGTCAAAGAAAAACTCACCTAGCTATGCTGGACGGATCAAGCAGTGCTGCACCTTTGTAAGACGTTTCATACATTTGATAACTTGGCGTTTGGAAATCGATGAATTGTAAGAGTGGATAAATCAGCAGCTGAGACTATAAGGAAAGCGATTTAGCTCATACCAAGATAAAATAGCTATACCCCGAATAAATTTACATAAATCACAACTGCATCCAACTTAAATGTAAAACATAATTAAGAAGACATGTTTAGCCGATTCCTGCCCTCAAGATAGAGTCTCGTGCGCTCGAAAACAGACTGGAGCGGAATATGTATGCTAGATTTCACTTTGTTTAATAATTGGACTAGCGTATGCCTACAGAAGAATAAGGCTGCATGAAAATGAATAAAACAAACGGTGTAGGCTTGCACAAACCCTCATTTAGATTTATCTGAAGAGGCTGACATGCCAACCTACTTTAAAGTATAGTGAACAAAAGATGTTGAAAATTTATAGCACCCGAGTGTTAGCTTATTGTCGGATTGAGTCTACATGGGTGAGCTACGGTTCGAGCTTGGCCGATGCACACTGCGGTTTGATCACGGCCTCTGGAGACTACGCTTTGGTCCGAGATGTTGCAGGCTACGATGATGGTAAAGCCGATATAGCCTATAATCCAGGCCGACGGATGTACGCTACTATTTAAATCGAGCCGATATAATCTACATTTCGTGCCGGAAGCGGTATTCAGACGTAATAAACATAGCATTTAATGAAATAAATCCTAAATACTTCACTTACTGCATGTACGCAAAACATTGTATTCAATAACGTATGAAATTTGAACCAAATGTTGCGAATCAGTAACGAGTTGCAAAAGGCAGCAGTATTTCTGCATTAGTGTTGTAACCAGGAAACGGTATGCTGCTTCCTTGAGATGGATCTTAGTACAAAATAATATTCAGCAAAGGCGTTAACGGCTTTGGAGCTATTATTAGATTTGAAATTTTCTGAAAATGGTAACAGGAGCCCGCAGCAGACGTTACAGTGTCCAATAAACATGAAAAAATTTGCAGTTTTCAACAAGTATAGCAGCTGTAAATTGCAAAAACCAGCAATAACTAATTTTTGCAATACCTCCAGGACAAACCCAGTTGTTAACAACATACTTTTAAAGGAGGCAAATCTTCTGTCGAATCGCGAAATTTCTGCGTCATCGCGGCTACTAAGTTGCCACCGGCACTGTCTCCCATAATGGCAACTTTCGAAGGATCTATACCGTATTCCATATAGCCATGGCGAAGAAAATACTTTACAGCGATCAAACAATCGTGCAGGCCTGCTGGGAATGCATACTCGGGAGCCAGTCTGTATCTATAACAATAAATCCTAAAACCAATTACGTCCAAGCATCGACAAGCTTATATACGTATATACTGCGTACACTCTTGTTATAACGTTTCTTAGCAACTTGTTTAAAATAGCAGGAATTCCAATATCTCGCAAGCGAGTGGAAGCTGAGTGAACAAATACCACGTTTACTGGTGTTTGTGTTCTATTTAAAATGCGTTGTGTAAAAATGGTTCGATCCTAAAGACTGCTCACAATCACAGCCCTCTAATGACATGATACAGCAACAATAGGGTTCCTACTGTGATACCACTGTATTAGCGTGCTTGATAACAATATAACAACGATTTGACGTTCGCACCGCGCAATAACATGCCACAAAACAAATTGGTGTTCTGTGAGAAATGTGGGCAAACTCTAAAACACCCAATATGTCAGTGGTCAGTGGAAGGATACGATAAAGCAACAGCTCTCGCACGGCAATACCATCGTGCTTGAAAACCTTTATAAAAGTATTTTGGTAATACCACCCCGTAATAGCATGCCACAGAAGTAAAAGATATTCTGTGCGAATAGATCGACAAACCCTAAAACACCCCATATCCTCTGGAACGATGTCATTCAGACGACGGTCCAATCTTTATATATTTCACATATACGTTCCGAAAGTTAGATACCCGGATAGCCAAATTTCAAAAATGTGACCCTTGAGCCCTTGGTGCCCATTTTGACGCCGGAAAACGTGGTATGCGGGTTTGGCGTCTAATGAAAGGCCATAAATACACTCAATTTCTGATTAAATATAAAAGATTGTGAAGATCCATCCATCCGGTGATGAGTTATCTCCATAGACACAAACGTTTTTTTACGATTTTACCGCTAGCAATTGGAGGAACTCCTCTCGCTCCGTTTCAATAACTAATGCTTACGTTAACATAATAGGAGCCGAGCAATCACAATAGCAGACACCCAACCTTTCAAGGAGTGTAACAAGTCTGTGTTTAAGCTTTGAAAAAGCGAGTGACTCTGTTTTGTTCGCAAACCTACAAAGCACATGTTACTGGCGTCTCAAACTACCAAAATTATACACCGGAGTCCCCAGTTCAAAACTGAAAATTTGTTAGTTCTGTTTTTGCAAAGCAAACAAAACTTGGTACGGATAAAGATAGATATGCCCGAGAAAAAGGATATGGTAGGCGGGATATGTGGCGTTATAGCAATATATCCACATAGACAGTTTGCACATTAAGCTGTAAGTACGCGCGATTAAAATTCCGTACCGCATTCAGGACAGATCTGATAGCAGTGAAAATAGCTATATAAAGTTGTAATGCGCTGTATACAAATACGCTATAACCAACGTGCATCTGCACGGCATAATATTGTCTTTATACGCGTATCATGCAAAATTCGATTCATCATATACTATGTAAATTTTTACTGTTCGGTATTACGCATCAAAAATGTTGAATTCGGTCGTTCCGACAAATGCACACACACTTATGAAGAAGCCCGCGTTAGTGGTACTTCACGTGCGTATTGCGTCGTGTTACCATATTATCATGCAACACGCTACATACAAATGTATAACAATCCTAGTAGCGGTAATTTTAATAAATCGCCAGTACGCGATATGCACATAAAGTAACCAATCCCAAAAAGAAACATACTCGATCGAGATTGTCAGAACACGTGAACGTCGAACGATTTCTCGAATTGGTCCCTCGAAAGAATCTGAAAACAAATATCATTATCAATTATGCTAAAAACTATGATAAGATGAAATCAATTGCATTTATGGTTTTAAAACCAGTTTTATTTTTACTGGATTACAATCGACTCAAATTCATTTCACAATGATTCGAAACAAAACTGATTTTAATTCCACATTGCTGGATTTTATTTCACTCGAATTGATTCCACTTAAGTATAATAAATTTTAACCGAGTTGCCGCTATCACACCATCAACCAAGTGCAGTTAAAACCAACCGTTCACATCGACTGGATTGGCAATATAGTCTATGTGTTTACATTGGAACAAGTTTATTAATGAATTTTAATCCAGTTCCCAGTATCATATATCAACCAAGTGAAAATAAAGCCTAGCATTGCATCCGGGTATTCCAGTTATTTGGGGCAATCCTGCCAAAAAATTCGGGGTCCGGGTCCGAGTCCGGGTATTCGTTGTCAAAAATTCCGGGTTCGGTTGTTTTATTTTGCAAGGCAAATTCGATTTAATGGCGGATTTTAATTCAAAACTCTCTGGTTATAGCTCGCTCGATTTAATATCCAGTAACATAATGTTCACTAATAGTCATGCTCGCCAAAAATAACCATCTGATGACTGATTATAATGTGAAATTAAATGATGTTCTGATATGCGATGCTTATGTTGGAACATGTAATCTGGGCTCTCCAAATTGGGGACCCTTGAATTTTTCGGTTCCCCCTGGTTCAGAACAGGTACCCCTCGGATCATGCCCCGTGGCAAAATTTTGGACTATCCCGGTTCACAGCTTGTTCGCAAATTTTTTGTTTCCAATCTGTCCAAAGTTTACAAAATTTGATCAAAATTTGTACTAAAATTCCGTTCTGAAGCTAAAAATTTCGCAAAATTTGCCGAAATTTACTTCAAAATCGCATTTCTCTCTATCAAAAAGCGTTTTGATGGTGTTTCTCACTCGACTTTTAACCATTTTTCTCTTGACAAAATGCCCCCTGGCAAAGTCTTGCCCCCCCGGTTCGGAACCAGAGGGGCCCTGTTTCATGCCACTGGCAAAATTTTCAGCGAATGAAATGCCAAGGTAATAGTCGCCGAAAAAATCCGCTACTAACTCTAAGCATCCCGCAGTTTATAATATTTGCCGCCCGGTTGCTTGTAGCTTTTATCCGAGCGATGCTCATACATTGGGGCCTTTTGATGGAGATATTGCGGCGTTGACAGTGTTCCATACAGAACTTCTTCGCAGGAAACTCCTCGTCGCCTTCGGATAGCCCAAGTTGGTGGACATCGCAATAGTTCTTAACCAGGCCAGAAATGTCTTTCAAAGCGTATCCAAAGTTGTCTCAGGCGCAAGGAATAATTATGTCGGCGATCCTTTGCTCGCCTTCAACAGGTATTTTGCGGTGACGCCCCTGGACTGTTTAGGTACCTGGATACCTTCCTGGACCTTTACTGCCTTCTGCAACGTAGTATATGACATCTTGAACTCATCAGCAATATTTCGGATGCTCCTACAAGTGGTCTTGGCAGTGTTAAAAAACTCGTCCAAACTACGTTCGGACCAAAGTTTTGCTACTTGTAGTATTTAGACTCAGACATACTATACTGTAGTTAATAAGAATTTATGGCTGTTTAAGAGAACAAACAATCCAAACAAATATGATTTTTCCAGAAGCACATTCTATAAAAGAATCACTTGATGTTTTTTCGGGAACGGTATATAATCGGTTTCGTTTCCCGAAAAAAGAATCGACCAGCAATACACTTAGAGCTTGTTTGATGACATCGAGTCCCATATGGATGAAATTACATCGGACCAATCGTAGTGGAACTACATTTTTTGAGCGGAACGACAGCATTAGTAATATGAACGTGCTCAATGTCTTGAGAATATATTATTACCTAGACAACAATGAGTAAATGAAAGAATAGTTTTATTCCGTTCGAACGAAAAGCAAGACAAAGGAAGTCACGTGGCTTATACAGCATGGTGATGAATGGCAATCGAAGCACAGCAATGAAATCATAGGACACTGAGTCTGAAAATAATTTTGAAAACCTCAAAACCAAAGGGTATATGCCGTTAAAACGACTCTACGACCAATAATTAAGCTGTTATGAGCTTAATTAGGGTGTTAGTTAGTTAATTAGCTTAATTAATGATAAAATTGGCAAGTTGTCAAACTTCTAAAATATCAGGTGCACATCTTCACATGATAAGCTTTCAAACAAAAAAAAGCTTTTTGAAATAGGTTCAGTGGTTCTTGAGATCCATGAAAGACTAACGGACATCGATTTGTTTGCTCCCAGACAGAAAATAAAAACGCTTCGCTAAATAACTATTGCACAGGTACCATGTTTGCTGCAAGGGTGTCGCAGAGCTTTATGTTGGCACAAAAAGTTTTGAGGCGTAACTGAACTTGTTTGGAGGATTTCGGTGATATGCGTTACGGCTACGTCTCATCCCACATATTTTGATTAGAACACTGATATTTATATATGTTCTAGGAGAGATAGCTAGAGTAGCAAATATTTAGCTAAACTGCTGGCAGTCGCACAGCTTGGGAGCACACGCATGATTTTTTTCGGAAAACTTTTCTACCGATTTTTTTCAGGAACTTAACTATATTGGTAAAGTCGTGAAATTTGACTATTTTTGGTGCCAAAATTTACCTAATTTTGCTCCGATGGCTTATATGACAGCCAATATGCCGTTAAAATAAAAAACCAACTTGTTTAACAGGTAAAATAATTCTATAGTTCATTCCCAACAAGCAAAAACTTGCTTTGTAAAATGTTTTGAACACATTGGCTAATAGCTCGAAATTAGCAGCTCTAATAGCAAAGTTGTAGCTCTCGATGAGATATATAGTTTGCGAAAGATAAATACTCAGATAACCAAATTTCACAAATGTGATCTTTAACTAAAAACGTGGTCGGCGGGTTTAGTGTCTAACTAAAGGGCACAAATAGAATGCATTTGTGATCGCAAAAAACTGAAGATCCATCCATCCTGTGCAGGGAATAACCGGAACCGGAACCAGCAACCGGAACCGTCCATTTAAACTGGATCCGGAACCGGAACCTGGTCTTCGAAATTTATATACAGTAAAAGATATGAAGGAAGAAATTAAGGTATAGTCGACTTAAAATGAATTAAAAATAACTTTTACATTAAACTTAATATATTGCCATGACATTATTGCCGTTCTGAAACTTTAAAGAGACTGAGGAAGCTAATAATGTTTATTTATCGATCAATATGTCGTTTTATTGGACACCCAGAGCAAAAAACGCCTTCTACTATACACCCTTGCGTATACTGCGTCAAATTGAATGTGCTCACAACGCATAGAGCGAAGAATAAACGCTTTCGCTCTGTCCCTATTCGCCTCCCTTTACTACACATACGTTTGTTAGATGTTTTTCTGTAGGAAACTTGAAATTATTGGTTTATATGATTCAGGAAAAATTAATAGATAAAAAATAATTTTCTGATCAGTGGTAAGAGACACTGTTTAGCGTTGGACAAACAGTGCCCGTCAGTTAGATGATAATGATGATAACTTTCTAGTCATAAAGCTATAAATGAGACAAAACTGTTATACTGCTCGCACAGTTTCAATAAATCCAGTTCATTGCAAAGAAAGCAGTGTTTGGCTGCGTTGTAGATAACGTTACTTCACTTTAATTTCGCCTGATTTACAAAGTTTACAAGCGCACTGGCTGGCGCTTGGCGCAATTTATATTAGCCAAGCATAGGCTAAGTACTTCTATGTAAGCCATACTCTGTTACCCAGTTGGACTGGTTTAATTCGAACGTAATCCGGAGACTTCTGAATGTGTAAAATAGTTACTACAAGCATCGACTTGGTTTTGATCTGTTAAGAAACTATTGCAGGTTATGAAAAATTTCTACTGAAATTATGTGTCCTACTTACGTTTCACACGGCAAATTGCTTAGTTAATCTTTTCTTTTGCTTGGTTGTATTGGAGCTTGATCATTGTATAATATATATTACATATTTTTGGATCAGGGATGAAGCAAAAATGTGGAAAATTTCAAACAAAATTTTTAAACCGGAATTCCGGTTCGGGTATGGTTTTTGCCCTTTGCCGGAACCGGAACCGGAACACGATTTTCGCCGGAACCGGAATTCCGGTTACTCCCTGATCCTGTGATAAGTCATGATCTCCACAGACGTAGAAAAAAGAACTTTTTTACGATTTTCGCCCTTAGCAAAGCTATAGGTGAAAACTCCGATTGTTTCACTCACTCCGTTTCACTAACTAGTGACGCAGGGTAACATCTGTGGACTGACCGAACAAAAATCAAGATGCAGTTTGAGCTGAATAGAACCATTTGTTGTCATGGCGGAGGCTACAACACATGAATTGTACTAATTTCGGGCTGAGGACGGTTTTAGATCTTACTTGATCTCACATGAAAATATTTTTTGTTATGTTGCCGCAACACGTGTTTAACATAAGATCACAATTGTTGTCATAATTTTAACCTAGTCGACCCGACCACTGCCAAGTACACATGGCAACGTTGAAATTCGGCTAATTTTGCGCTGAAAATGGTGTTTTTAACCTGTTTTATCAATCATGGATGCAAATATTTCAACAATATTATATCACTGAATAGTATTAACGTACGTGAAAAGTTGAACTAAATCGTATCAGCAATTCACAAGATACGCTTTGCAATGACTAAAATTTATTAAATATGGCCATGAAAATGCTTTATTTCTCCATAATCCCGTGAAAGAAGATATTGCACTTATTTTTGAAATATAAGTAAGCCACATAGAGATATATGTGCTGTGAATGTTCCAGGAATATCGGCCCAGCCATCAACAAAATATATACTATTAGTAATGACGAAAATTAGCACAAATTCGGTCCCTTAAAACGGTGTTTTCTCCCCCTTAATTACCCGAAAGAAGAGACATTGCAAAGATATTTTTAACGTTAGTACGCCATATCAGCATATATATGTGCCGTGACAACTTCAGCCAAATACGTCCAGCCATTACCTAGGTGCGCCCGAGAACATCTACATTTGGGACAGATTTGACCCAAAAAGAGGGCTGTTCACGCTTGCTCGGCAACCGAGGACATACAAGCAAATGCTTACAGCAATATATGCGGGCCCTAAATCGCACCACATAGAAACAATTGTAAACGACACCCTGTGCGTTGACGAGTAAAAGATGTTGCAATTAAATTTTGTGAAAGTGAAATGGCACAAAAATTGAGGGTTTTGGGCCAAAAGGGGCCTAAACGTAGTCCGATTAAGTTGGCCGCACGTCGCCACAAGCCGCACATCATCACTCATCACCGGTCGTAATCATACAATGCGTTAGAGTTATGAATTCCACAGACAAAAAAAGTTTTTCCCCAAAAGACAGATCGATCAGCCTTCCAACAACTGTCAAATCTCCATGTGGACTTCTGTCACTTAACTCGTTTGCTAAACACAGGCATTCACTCACATTCGTTCAGTGAACAAAACTAACCAATAGAAAACAGCACAAATCCACCACCGTGTACAAATATCATTGCACCATCGTTGAACCTTTCGTTAGGGTTATAAATTCGAACTTTTACTCCATCAAACGACGTATCAGAAATCTAAAAATAAGAAATCATTGAAACAGTATTTGACAACGATTTTGCTCATATACATCAGTTAGTTTAAAGACACTGTAAAAGCTAATGTTAAAAATAGCAAGTAATTAATTTACTTCGGCCGAATAGATGGCAATATTCGGCCGAATGCCGAATAGTTGACTGGCCGCTGTTAGTTGAAAAATAGAGTCAAAATCTGCACACCAGATATCCTAATTTTACGGCCGGAGTCCTGATAATGATGCTGCAAAGCGCTAAATACGTCCAACGTGTTGCAACTTTGGTAAGACAAGATGCGTTTGAGACTCATCAATTCAGTTCGCAGCCGGATCGAATGTTCTGATCACCACAGCTATGTTCTTCACCAGCCGTGCACTATCTCGCTGCCATAATAGTTGCGAAATTAATAGTTTGGGGTCTAAATGCAGCAGGATTTGTTCGTTTTCTTTGACACATCGTGAATGTGAAGTGAGACATCATGCTATGCCGATCAACATACATACATAAACCTAACCCTAAGTCTACCGCCCCCGAACACCACGCACTGAGCCGTTCTTTTTGTAACGATATGACTTCACGCACCAATTATCGCCGTTGTCCGGATAATGAAGTTATAAAAAAATCAACAAAAAAACAAAATTATAACTTCAACCTAGCAAACGAGAGCACAAAGCAAAAAAAATTCATCGAACAAAAACTATCGCTGACTCAGCAACACAACATAAAACGACCTGTTGCATGGTGCACGTACATACAGTGGTGGATTTATAGTTATAGATTTCTCATCATACATAAGTGTTGCGAGCAAGTATTCGGTATTCGGCCGAATATTCGGTATTCGGTCGTTCCCTATTATTAAGTCTTACTTGGCAAATATCAACTGAGATTTGGTACTATATAGCATTTACTCTGTTGACGAGAAATGGTTGTGCTATTATAATATTTTGATTGATGCTTGTTTACATTATGTGCCGAAAAAGACTAAAAATTTAAATACTAAAACCAACTACCCTTTTTACATTAGGAGACTGTTATCGCATAAACTTAAATTATTGTGGAAAGAAAGCAAAAAATCAGGAGATTTCACAAAATACAAACACAGCAAAAAATGTTCCCAGGCGATTTTTGCTTACCAAAAACACCGCGAACACAAAATTCTTAACCTTGGCGATCGTAATAAACTTTTTAAATACGTCAACAATAATTGTTTTGCTAAGAGCGGTATCATGTGCCTTGAAGAATAGCCAAGGTCAACTTATTACTGACGACGATCAACGTTCAAATTTACTAGCAAATGCTTTTGCAACTGTATTTGCTCCGCATGATGGAAAGCTTCCTGTATTAACAGAAGCTCCTGACGGTATAGAATTATCATGGATATCCTTCAGGCCTGATATCGTGTACAAATTCATGGGAAAATTAAAAAATAAACATAGTCACGCTCCAGACGAATTTTCTAGCCCTTTATAAAAGAACTCCGCGTTCAGTTGTGTAACCCAATTTCGCATATTTTCGAACAATCATTTATTAATGGCGTTTTACTTAACATGTGGTCATGTTCGGATGTTGTACACATCTATAAGAAAGGATCAACATGCGAACCACTTAACTATCGGCCAGTTTCACTCTTATCGAACTCTTTCAAGCTTATGGAATCGATAGTTAATGAACAATTATTAAATTACATTTCATCAAACAATTTAATAGCAAAAAGCCAGCACGGTTTTCTTCCAAAGCTTTCTACTTGTACACAGCTTTTGGAATGTTTCGATGACTGGTCCATTTCAATGGATATGGGAAATTTAGTTGATATTGTTTATATCGATTTCGCCAAAGCCTTTGATACAGTATCGCACAAGAAATTATTGCACAAATTTTCATCGTTCGGCATTAAAGGCCATCTCAAAAAATGGTTCGAATCTGTCTTAAACAACAGGCGATTTCGTGTAAAAGTAAATGAAACTTGCTGTAAATATTATCCAGTAACTTCAGGCGTGCCGCAAGGCAGTGTACTTGGTCTTTTGCTGTTTCTGTTGTATATAAATGATATCAACAATTATGTTATGCCTAATGTTAATTGCAAAATTTTTGCTGATGATGTTAAACTTTATGTTCATTACACTCCAAATGGTACCGATCAACATCAATCCCTGCAAAACACGTTGACTTCAGTTGAGCAATGGGCACAAAAATGGCAACTTTCAATCTCTGCTCTCAAATGCAACCTGTTGCGACTTGGAAATCCAGTTGCCGAAACAAATTACATTTTATGTGACGAACTTTTACCAATCGTTAAGCAATGCAGAGACCTAGGTATTTATGTCAGTCACAATCTGAAAAGCAGTTCTCATTGCAGAGCTGTGGCTAAGCAAGCATACCAGACTATAAATATTTTATTCCGATGTTTCCTGACCAATAGCGACCGTGTCCTGTTACGGTCCTACGTCACTTATGTACGACCAGTGCTTGAGTATGCCTCTCAAGTCTGGTCCCCGTGTCAGCTAAGTGATATTGACTATATTGAAAAAGTACAAAGATATTTTACTCGCCGTTTATTCACCAGACTTAGGTGGGCAAAAGTACCTTACAAGGAATGGCTCAGTATTTTAAATCTTGAGCCGCTTGAACTACGTCGACTTTATCTCGATCTTACTATGGTCTACAAAATTTTAAATTCAGATATCGATGCCTGCAATAAACATGGACATAACGGGAGTCTCACCGCAAAGTGGTGAATACCTACAGCTACTAAGAAGAAATAACACAAACGATATATTCCTAACATCTTTCGGAGTTGGATAAACAGTGCCGCGCTTCTAACTGGGTCATTGCATTTTCTACTTACGAAAGGGAAAATGTACCATTGCCAATTTTGAGGGAGATGCCTCTAGCCTTCCTAATCCTATCAAAAATTTCGTCGAAATACAAAATGTGGTTATCTATTTTCGTGTAACTTGTTAGTGCATAGTAAGGTGCATGTCAGACCCAAACAGTGTCTTTCAAATTTTTCTTTTTACAAATCTTACTTTTATATAATTAGCAAATGGTACATGCATCTCTACGTGCAGTGGCTATTTAATGTTATCAATATTACCGTTTCAACTTATGATCAGTTGTAAGTGGCTCTATGCTCTTTCTGATCTTATCTGTTTATTTACCACATGTCAGTCTATTATTTTTGTATAACAGGATCTTTCATCTGGTCTATATCTCACATGGACAGTGTGAGTATGGACAATGCATAACAATTCTATGTAATAAGGCTGGCTTGACCGGTAATAAACTGTTGTTGTTGTTGAAAAACACACAATAACAATTCACCCCCAACACATCCGCTACACACACGCTCTACTATTTATACTACAACACAAAAACACACAAAACATACACAAAAACACCAAAACAACACACACCCCACATCCACCCAACACATATAAACAACCACACCCAACACCACCAACAACAATTAAACCCACAATACAACAAACTAACAAAACTACCCACACCCAAAACAACACACAAACACACAACCACCAAAACAAACCCACACCACACAAACAAAAACACACACAACAACACACACACAACACCCACACACCCAAAAACTTTACATTAAACTTAATGTATTACGGTGGTATTATTGCCTTTCTGAAACTTTAAAGACTCAGAGAAGATCGTAATATTTATTTATATGATTAAAATATGTCGATTTTTGCAGATTTAGAGCAAAAAATGCCTTCCACTATACACCATTGCGTATACTGTGTAAAATCGAATATGCTTACAAAGCTTGGAGCGTAGAATACACACTTTCGCTCTGTCTCCAGTCGCCTTCCTTTACTACACATACGTTTGTTACATGTTCATCTGTAAGAAACTTGAAATTATTGGTTTATATGATTCTAAGAGAAAATAGTAGATAGAAGGTAATTTTCTAATCAGTGGCGAGGGACACTGTTTAGGCTAGTGCCGTTAAGTTTTGGACAAACAGCGCCCGTAAGTTACATGATAATGATGATAACTTTTTAATCAGAATGCTATAAATGAGACACATTGTGTTGCTGCTCGCACAGTTTCAATAAATACAGTTCTTTGCCAAGAAAGCAGTTTCTAGCTGCGTTGGAGAGAATGCTTAGTTTAATTCAATTTAGACTGATTTACCAAGTTTACAAGCGCATTGGCTGGTTCTTGAAGCAATTTATGTTAGCCAAGCATACCCTAAGTACTTCTGCGTAAGCCATACTCTGTTACTGCTTTAAACCGGTTTAATTGAAACGTACCCACACACTTCTGGATGTGTAAAATAGCTGCTACAAGCATCGACGTGGCTTTTATTTGCTAACAAACTCTTGCAGGTTATTATAAAAAATTACAACTGAAATTATGTGCACTACTTACGTTTCAAACGTCAAATTGCTTGGTTAATTTTTGCTTTTGCTTGGTTGTATTGGAGCTTGATCATTGTACAGTATATATTACATATGTTTGGATCAAAGATGATGCAAAAAACGTGGAAAATTTCAAACAAAATTTTTAAACCGGAATTCCGGTTCCGGTATGGTTTTTGCCCTTTGCCGGAACCGCAACCGGAACACGATTTTCGCCGGAACCGGAACCGGAATTCCGGTTACTCCCTGTTGAATACATTGGCCTAAAACTGAAGGATTTGGATTTCCAACAGCACCTGTTGAGATATCTCCACTTTTACAAGCTTTAGTAAGATGTCTAAATTCAAAATTCAACAAGAAATTGCGACATACATTAGTCAAATCAACGACACGGCTGTAATAAGTTATATCAAAGCAGTAAGCCAAACTTCAGATGGTTTAATCCACAATTGACAGAACCATATATATATAACCTACATGGCCTGTCCGTTGCTTTCCGAAAAGTACGGCGGGCAAATTTCGAGACTCTTTGATCATTCTCGGGGAAAATTTCAAAGTGTGGGGAAATGAATTTTGCTTAAAAATACTAAATTCTATATTTTCATGTACTTTTACTGCCGGTCATGTATATTCAAGTTATAAAGCGTCGTTTTAGCATAGAAATAGTGGTTAAACATAAATAACAATTCCCGGTTTCTAAAATCAATGTCAATGTTACCAGAATAAAAGTACATGATTAAATACAGAGAACTTATTTCTCTCCGAACTATTATCACGTAGTTTGCCAGATTTCTACAGATTTTACCGAGAGCTACTGTTAAACACAGTGTCAAAACAGAGAGGATAAAAGAAACAAGTTGCTAAAGAAATTGTTGTGTTGATTTTGCAAAACACTGCTCGACACTTTTGCCAAACACAGCTTCAAGTCGCAGTGGTTCAAAAGAAACTAGTTGCTACAAGTAGCGCAGCCAGTGGAATTAGCAAAACAGTGTATTTCAAAGACATTTACCCCGGTATTTCTATATATTACAGGAATCATGCGATACTGTTTTGAATAACCTTTTCACCATATCCTACTCAAAGAACAGTGAATTTGTTCTGCGACGACACAGACAGGCCAGACAGTTACAAAATAATGCAACTAATTTTATAATCTTACCATCTGATAAAATATCTGTCGTTGTCTGTGATACGATGTGAATTGTGGCTCATTGCCACAGAGACCAGCGGTCGTGTTCTACCTCTGGTATGTCCACAGAGGGGAAAGGCCCCAGGATTTCGGCGGCTCCCCCAGATATTTTCAGAACCCCCAAAATGATCCTCCCAGCAAGGAACGGTTATAACAAAACTCTATATTACTGCTAATATTTCTACGTTTTATGACAACACTATGGCAACGTATGGACATTTAACCGTTGAGCCTAAAATAATTTTATGTCAGAACGACGCATCCGCAGTTTCATTGTATAAACGATCTAGTTCCGGAGAGAAGAACGCGGCAATTGTTAAAACTGGCAAATCCTAAATAGAATATAAATACGAGAGATGAGGTAACAAAAGCCCCGTATTCTATTCCGTGACTCCGATTTTCCACGAGTGCAGAAAATCACGCAAATTTGTTTTTAAAAAATGCGTAAGGGTGTACTAAAAAAGCGTAATTTTTATCATAAAAAGAAAATCAAACATACTTATATGCATAAATATAAAGATATGCATTAATATCAGCATATAACTGTTTCTATGATGTTGATCTTTATTTAGGTCTTGTTGCTATTTAAAGAAACCTTGCTTCACATTTTTTTTACGAAACCAAGTAACACAAACTGAGCTCACATGTGCTCATATTGCACCAACTTCGCACTATAATGTATTTACAAGATATTGAAACGATGTAAAGGATTGTGTTTAACATATATATATATATTTTGCAGGGATCTATCCCTAAATGTTGGCCGAAACTGACATTGCGCCTAAACGAGTGGCCATAACAAATGTTGTACTATATATCATATCGGTTGAACTATATCTATCCTAGGCCGTCCCAATTAAGCCGCTACAGAAACATTATGCGAAAGTACACCAACCGGAATAGCAACTTAACTGAACGAGTAAGACTACAAACATA
>JASANE010018974.1:0-44457 GCA_030248225.1 Trileptium ribeirensis
TCAAAACACGGCATGTACTGTGAAGCGTTATACTCATGACAGCTGCGCTTACCTTACTCATTAAAAACAGTAGTGGGTCAAATTGAAATTTAGTACTAATAAGTGTAACGAATAGTTATCGACATCATGAAGGCGCCGTCGAAATAACTAGTAGCTGGGTCTACATTCGCTAACAGGATTGGGATTCCTACGGATTTTCAACAATAGGTTCAGGTAAGCGGAAGGCGGAACAAGGCGGGGATACAGGAATGGGCGTGAGACGGAACGTTTGCGAGAACTTCATCCTGCTCGTACAAATCACGCAACTATGTTACATGATAATCGATTATTTCTACTTACAGTTAGTGGCGATGAGGTTAACCTACGACAACGTAATACAATAATGAATACAACAATGCTTGATGATATCGTGACAAGGTTATGATTTGTTCCTAGGTACGACTCCTAAATTCTATGGTGCGACCATGGTGCGATACAACGTTTTCATTCCTACTCGCATACATGCATAATTCTACTTTACAGTGACCCTATCAAATTTTGTGACGGAGCAGTTACATATGCTGGCAAATTTAGTGCTGATTCTTTATGCAAAATCCCCAATATGGGTCACTACAAAGACAAACATTTCAAATACACTAACGTGAGTTATGACAACATGAAAAGAATAGATTATGCGGGCTTGCCTTTCGAACAATTTGTGGGCTTACGGTCAACTAAAGTCAGGAACTAAATTATAGAGCTTTTCCTGATACAAAGTCGTCTATTTACCATGTGGGGTTGTACCTTGAATTGTAGTTAGGACAAGTCAAATTAGTGACGGGGTTTCGTGAACCATCGGCGTGGGTCTAATGGTGCAAAGAATCTATGTTACTTTGATTAAAAAAACGTTCCTACACGGGTAATTGTTGATACTGAAACTTAACTGTCACTTCGAACAATTTCTGCTCGACGCAACGAGGCGATAAACAGAAGCCCCGGTTATCAGGTCAACCGTGGCCAATTTTAAAGCTAATCTTTACTCAATTTGGCTGCTTAAATTGTTCGGTTCGCAATTTTAGAACCTTTTATCAACAGTTAGATTTGGGCTGGAGGGGTCTTTTGACTCCTAATAACTTTTCCATTTAGTCCTATTTCTCAGTGCAGATTTGCACAGGGACAAACTCGACCTCTCGTATCAATTTTCCAGACCGGGTCAGCGGTCCTCCCAAAGTGGTCAGTCGGGCCAAGACCCGATCGACTCGATGTACCGCTAGCCAGCTTCGATTAGCCTACAACTAAAATGTTTCATTGGTAATGTGTCTTATCAACGCTGGGGAAATTAATACTTTCCCCTTGCCTGCCTAATACGTTGGAAAAGCAAAACCGTAACAGACTTTCGAAATCATCTGACTTATGAACAATCTGAACTGCAAACCGAGCAACGGTTGTGCGGGTCGGGTTTAAATTGCTTTTAACTTTTGAACAGGCTTTTGCCGGGCTCAATAGCTGAAACAAAAGACCTACTGGCCTCTCTACTTACAAGAAAAATCGTTAAATTTCCTGAATAAACATGAGTTATTAGTGCGTACAGCTCGAGTAAAGACGGATCCCTATCGGGCCATCGGGTCGTAATTCCAAACATAATAAGAGTTGCACTTCGTGGTAATATCAGAAAATAAACATACTTGTCAAGGAGAAATGTAAGATTACACCAAGATACGTGGAGGGAATTTGTGGGATATTGGTATCAATATGGAACTGACAATTTTGATAGGGTTAGGTCATTTCCAGGTCATCGGGTTTATGATTCCGATGTAATAATGTTGGGCTACAAAGTAGCATCCAATTGCGGACATCCCTACGAAGAAACAGCGAAAGTTTCAGCGAAATTCCTGGAGAAATTCTTAAAATATTTTACTTTTAATCTTAATTTCACTTTTTTGGGGTTAGGCCACTTCAAGGCCGTCGGGTTTCGGTTTCCGACTCGAAATCGACATGTTTTAGAATCCTATTCGTTAATAGACGGTACTATAAAGAAGCTATCAAAGTTTGAGTAAAACTCCTGGGTAAATCCTAAGATACTCACATTGTCCTATTTTGTTGGGGACGCTTCCCTTTCGGGGTCGTCGGGTTTATGATCCCGAGGTAATATTCGAAGTTTTCAAGCGCTAGAGCAATGCCTCGGATCCTCCCCGAGATCCAGGTACTATTTTAACCAAATTCCTGAGGAAACTCTCGAGGTACGTCAAATTTTCTGCATGGGCGAGCTGACCAGCTTGCAGGGCGGTATCTCAATAGTTTTATTCACGGTTTAGAACAACGTTTCACGTACGGATAAGCCTGCACCACTACTGCATTAATGTCGAAATTTTGATTGAGTTCCTAGAGCAAATTAATCCAAAAACACTGATAAATCCCTATTAACAAAGCATTGAAAACAGATGGACGGCTCCGCGTCCAGAAATCGTAAAACGCATAAACCTTGCAAATAAACTTTAATAATGACTGGGTGAAACTTGTGCGTGACCGTGGATGATGCGGAGCTCTAATAATAATTTCAAATTTGGAACGTTTTATTTAACCTCGGTCAGCTCAAACTAAAGTTTTCGGTCTCGTCTGACTCGGGAATCATGTAAATTATTCGGCGCGAGTGTCACGCTTATTTGTGTCCTAACTCTTTGACCGAGGGAGGTCCAGTACGACTTCGGCTATCCAATTAACTGAGGCGATCGGTTAACCACGACTACGTGCCTGCGGGACAAGCTAGGACGGCCAGGACTAACATGTAAATTGACGTATGGACAGGGAGTCCATGACGACTTGCTCTTACACTGAATCAATACAAACTATTCGGCTCCCCACCTTAAATAACCTTAACCGATGTTAACTATTTTCGAGGCTTAACCTAAGCCTCCCCGTCCATACTTACAGTACTCGAGGTCTTTGAATCGTCGTCCATCGCATCCATCCAAACGCAGAAACCAAAAGACAAAAGTCGTAACGCAGAAACGAAATGCTAGTAAAACCATAACAATAATCAAGCGCCAGAGCCGGTCTGCAAAACGACTGAACTCTGCGCTGCCGCAGTCGTACTGAACGCTCACTAAAGCGTGCGGTTCTGCTTTTATATGAAAATTCAAAATATTTTGAAATTTTGAATTTGGGACGGTTAGAGTGCTTATTCAGCACTTTTGGGGCGATTTGACCCCGTTTTTAATCAGTTAATTACACAAGCTTATCGGAACAAATTCCGATCATATTTGTGCTAAATTTGACAGAAAATTTTATATAAATTTTATATAATGAATATAATTTATGACTACAATACTACTACAAATTCTAGAAATTTCTACATAAACTAGGAGCTCCAGTGTACAGCCTCATACTACAAGTCACCATATCGAAAAGCCAATACAAGCTTCACATAACTTACGGGGTCAAAGTAGTCTACACACCGTACAGTGTTTTTACAAGTAATAAGCCAACTGCAATAAGATTTACACTACACAACGGTATCTTAGTACACAACCTTCAAGCAGGCTGAAACAACGCCACGCGTTCGGACAAACTAATAGGCGGTTAACAACAACGGTTAAATAGCTTTCCTCCCACTCTGATTAGATGGTACAACAAGAAGCGTCTCGATGTTACTGATAAGAAATTTCAGCTAACATTGCCTCTGCGTTGCTTCTATACAAACGTGTGACCACCACTAGCATCCGAGCTTGTTGACTTAAGAGGCACACGAGCAGCTGAGCGTCCAACTCTATATAAGTTTTGCCGCTGAAGTTAACTCTACACTTTTACAACGCATCGGCAGGTGAACTATTAATGCCATTTCGTATCAATAAGAAACTTATACACATTCTATATGATTGAGGGAGCTCATTTTGCTGATAAAAAGTTTTACCAAACTGTTGCCGTTAACATTCTCAAGTTTATATTAAACACTATGCCGAGCCAATACAAAGAAGTCACAGCTATAAAGCCCAATATAAAGGCAATATAAAAGTTACACCAAAATTTAATATCTTCTATATAAGTTTCAATTTTCTATATAAGTTTGATATGGCCTTGTTTATTCAACGAACTATCAACTTCATCTCAAAAGAAAGTACTTAATTCGTGCGGCTGTGTGTAAACAACGCCGATACTCGTATGTTCGGGAATCAATGTGTTCAGAAGAAGCGCGGCTTAAATAAACAAAAGAAGAAGCAGGGGACAAAGGGGTGAAAAGAAAAGGGCACAGTCCCTTCAAAGATGGCCAGAGTACCGTATAAGGCTCGGTTTCGGACTCAGTAGGTCCGTCCGAGTAAAACAATATGTAACAGGACCGTATTCGGTCTTCAGGGGGAAAATAGACTCTTGGGGGAGGGTCCATGCCAAAATTTTCAAAAATCGGGGTGTTTAAACGGTTCCCCTGGGTTCGGGGGACGCTTTTCTGGGGAGTTTTATATATTTTTGGGTTCGTCTGGACAAGGGGAATCTAATGAGGGGTGACACGCCGGTCGGGGCGTTACTTTGAAATCTACGTATGGGGTACCCAAAAGTGGGCGCAGCGAAACCCGTCCGGGCTTAAATTAAAGCCTCGGGTCTGGGGTTTCTAATGATACCATGTCTATAGTTTTATGACTAAAATTCGTGGAGTTGCTTGACTAAACGTATTCTACCGGCTTCGTATATGTTTATTCATCCCTAAGTCCGTGGATCCGGGTCGGATCTCCACGAAACCGGTCTCATTCGAAAGACCGTAAAATTATCTATAACAAATATTAAGCACAAAATTCCCGATCTCCCAACGGTTTCGGAGTTATGGACCGGAGCCGATATTTTTGGTCCCTAAATTTCATAAATTTTCATTTTCACTTCTTATCTTAACCAGCGAAATTGAACGCTGGTAGTCGATATTTCATTTATCTTTGCCAATTACCAGTGTGCTTCTGAAACTCCAACACTGGTAAACTTGATAACGGGCAGTTTCACTTAAGAATTTCAGGGAATTCTCTCAATTGCTGTTCGCTTTCGAGCGAACAGTCACATTTTTGTGGTCCTCATTCGTGAGGACGGTCGTGACGGGTGTCCGTCACGGCCACTATTTCCTATGAAAATTTGTGACTCGTTTCGAGGTCCTACCATTCGGGGTAGGGCAATTCCTACATTAAGCTTATTCTGGGATCAACGAGGGAGAGTCGTACCGTCCTAAAATTCCTGCGAAATCGCGTGTGGCAAGGGCTCACCATACTCATGTTCTATACCTATAAAAATATCAACTTGCATGCGTAAAATCCCTAAAGTTCCTCCTGAAAACCTATCAAATACATTACGCCCTATGGATCGTAACTCCAACCTGAAAATTACAGAAATACAACATAGTATGACCAACAGAATACATGAAATCATGGTAAACGCAGGCGCTTTTATGGCCTGGTCAACCCGATAAAAATACAATTATAGTACGAAACGATCATTATACGGTATACAATGACAATAGGGCGGCGCTTTTATGGCCTCATAACATAACAATAAACGGCGTGAATACGGTACAGAGAATCATACATGTACATATCCAGTTAACGATTCATGTCCCGGTCATTTTGATAACTTATGTACCTGAAAATACATGTGAGCAACAATAACGGTTCCAATGATACACAGCTATATGATACGAGTATGGTAACATATATCAAATATGTGCCTTTATGGGCATAAAACAAATAACAATAACGATGATAACGATACGTAATTCAAATATATATATATCAAAGATGCCTTTAGGGCCAATGATACTATAGAGAAATCATGCAAATGCCAATATATATGTACCAAGGCGTGCCATCGGGGCACTACAATTAATATGTATATAGCCGAATATAAACATCTGTACAAACGGTTACGATTCCTCAGCGATTACCCATCCCTGAAATAACAATAACGATACCCCTTTTCGATCAAAACGATGTCGGCGGTGCAGGCCGAAATACTGGCAATGCGAGTCGGTTACATAGCGGGACTAGTTGAACCTGATCATTTCGTTCAGCTCTATATATATAGATATGCTCATAAGGTGATATTAAACTGGTTCCGATTTCGTACGTATATACTTTGATTCCGGTTCTGTTCCAATTATCTACGTATATACCTAATACTTTCTGATTTGTTATAATTATGTACTTACATAACTATATTGATCTTGCGAGTTATTTCGATTGCTGATTTACGTATATACTGCGGTTCATGATTTGCGCCAGTTAGGCGATCTATCTATGAGGTGACAACAGGGTTTTATGGTCAATGGTATATACAGAGAACTTCGGTTTATATATATTGGCTCGTGGTTAATTGATTCTGCTTACATAGATGTACGTATCGTTGGGTAAGGGTGGGTTCCATACCCTTTTGGGCTATTCCCGTTGAGTGTTCCAGGTTGGGGACAAACTGGTGACGGAATTCGGAAATGTTGACCACTATACACGTGGTCACGATTATTGGGGAACTTGACTAAATGTTGACCATTACACTATGGACAGGATTTTTTGTCTTCGGAAAAATGTTGTCCATTACACTGTGGACAGGATTTTTGGTACTCGGGAAAATGTTGTCCATTATACTGTGGACGGGATTTTTGGTACTCGAAAAAATGTTAACCATTACACTGTGGTCAGATTTATTTTTGTTCGAAAAAATGTTGTCCATTATACTGTGGACCGATTTATTTTTGTTCGAAAAAATGTTGTCCATTATACTGTGGACATAATTATTGGTGGTCGAAAAAATGTTGACCATTGCACTGTGGTCAGATTTATTGTAAATGTTGACCAATGTCGTATGGTCAAGATTATGGGTTTTCGATAAAAGTTGGCCATTAGGCTGTGGTCAGGATTATCCACCTCGTAACGATCCGTAAGGATCTGTTACAAATGCACCAAATGAATCAGAATAAACCAACGCCCGTAAACATAATATTAATTGTAAACGACATTTTTAAAATAGCCAGCGGTCACAAATGAAACCCCATCGCTGGTCGAAAAGCTGGATATATAAACCCCGAAGGAAATTTAAAGCTCGATTGTACCATATATTTATTGATGGAGTATTTTTATCTATTGTGCTTGTACATAGGTCGCTTTAGCGACCGTGGGGGCAAGTATAAATGGCAGGGTAAATTTTTGGAGGGCTCATGACTCCAGTGAGCCCGACTTTTACTGAGGAAAAAATGGCATAGTAAAGCCCCTAACGCCGATAAATTGGATGTAAAGAAGCGCCCGGCGAAGCCAAGCAAAACAGCCGTACGGAAAGTAACCGAGAGAATACAAGTAGCAACCTAAAACACTCAAAACGAAACCCAAGAAAATCTCCGATAAAACTACCCTTAGATCTCGTGCTTAATCTTCCCACCCCTAGTAAAAAGTCAAATAATTTTCCCTTTAAAAATTAAGAGATGTAACAGATCCTTACGGATCGTTACGAGGTGGATAATCCTGACCACAGCCTAATGGCCAACTTTTATCGAAAACTCATAATCTTGACCACACGATAATGGTCAACATTTACAATAATCCTGACCACACCCCAATGGTTAACATTTTTTCGAACACAAATAATCCTGACCACACCCCAATGGTCAACATTTTTTCGAATACAAATAATCCTGACCACACCCCAATGGTTAACATTTTTTCGAACAAAAATAAATCTGACCACAGTGCAATGGTCAACATTTTTTCGACCACCAATAATTATGTCCACAGTATAATGGACAACATTTTTCCGAGTACCAAAAAATCCCGTCCACAGTATAATGGACAACATTTTTCCGAATACAAAAAATCCCGTCCACAGTGTAATGGACAACATTTTCCCGAGTACCAAAAATCTTGTCCATAGCGTAATGGTCAACATTTAATCGAGTTCCCCAATAATCATGACCACATGTATAGTGGTCAACATTTCCGAATTCAGCCACCAGAGTTCCCCAACCTGGAACACCCAACGGGAATAGCCCAAAAGGGTATGGAACCCACCCTCGCCCAACGATACGTACATCTATGTAAGCAGAATCAATTAACCACGAGCGAATATATATAAACCGAAGTTCTCTATATATACCATTGACCATAAAGCCCTGTTGTCACCTCATATGTCGACCGCCTAACTGGCACAACCCATGAACCACGGTATATACGTAAACCAGCGCTTGAAACAACTTGCAAGATTAATACAGTTATGTAAGTACATAATTATGGTAAATCAGAAATCATCAGGTATATACATTAATAAGAAGAACAAAACTAACATCAAGGTATATACGTACGTAATCGAACCAATTCAATGGCATTATCTATGTATCTATGTAGAGATAACCGGAGTGATTAGGTTCAAGGAGTCCCGCTATGTAACCGACTTGTATTTTCAGTATTTTGGCCTGCACCGCCGACGTCGCTTTTGATCGAAATGGGTATCGTTATTGCTATTTCAGGGATGGATAATCGTTAAGGGATCGTAACTGTAGATACAGATATTTGTATCCATTAATATACCTATTGATTGTAGTGCCCCGATGGCACGCCTTGGTATCTATCTGTTGGCATTTGCATGATTTTTATCGTACTATTGGCCATAAAGGCATTATTGATATATGCATCTGAATTGCGTATCATGATCACTGTTCTTGTTGTACGTTTAATGGCCATAAAGGCACGTTTGATACATATTATCACGATCGTATCATATAACTGCGTACCGTGAAATCGATGTTTGATTATCTGTATTTTCAGGCACAAGATCCAGTAAATCGATTAGGGCATGCATTGTTAACCGGATATATATCTATATGTTTGCTGTATCGCATTCGTACCGATCATTGTTATTGTATCAGGCCATAAAAGCGCCTGTATTGTACGATGATATTACGTACCATGTTTGTCATACCTTGTTGTATTGTTGTACATTTTAGGATAGAGTTACCATTGATGGAATGTTACCAATTTGGGATGATTTAGAGGGAATTTTAGGGAGCTTTATGCACACTAAACTGATCTTTTATAGGAGTAGAACGCGAGTATGGCGAGCCCTTGCCATACTCGATCTCGTAGAGAATTTTAGGACGGTGCGACTCCCCCGCTGAACCCAGAATAAGTGCCTACGTGGGAATTGCCCTACCCCGAATGGTAGGACCGCAAAGTTTGTTACAGCTCTTCATGGGAAATAGTGGCCGTGACGAGTACCCGTCACGACCGTCCTCACGAATGAGGACCACGGAAAAGTGTGGCTGTTCGCTTGAGAGCGAACGGCAGTTTAGCAAATTGTCTGAAAATTATAAGTGGAAACTGAAAATATAAAGTTTACCAGTGCTCGCTACACTGGTAATTTGTTAGGTTTCACGAAATATTGTCTACCAGCGTTCAATTTCGCTGGTTAAGATAAGAAACAAAAGTTGAAAATTTAAGAAAGTTTGGTGTCAAAAGTATCCGCCCCGGTCCATATCTCCAGAACCGTTGGGAATTTCAAGATTTCGTACTTACCATTTATTACAGCAAATTTTACGGTCTTTCGAATGAGACCGGTTTCGTGGATGACCGACCCGGATCCACGGACTTAGGGTCACATTAGTATATAAGCAAATTGATAAAATACACCTAATCCAATAACTCAACGAAAGTTAGTCATAAAGGTATATGCGTGGTATCAATAGAATCCCCAGACCCGAGGCTTTAATTTGAGCCCGGACGAGTCTCGCTGCGCCCACTTTTGGGTACCCCATAAGAAGATTTCAAAATAACGCCCTGACCGGCGTGTCACCCCTCATTTTATTCCCCGTATCGAGACTAACCCAAATATATATAAAGAACTCCCCAGAAAAGTGCACCCCGAGCCCAGGAGAACCGTTTAAACACCCCGATTTTTGAAAAATTTGGCATGGACCCTCCCCCAAGAGTCTATTTCCCCCCCTGTAGACCGAATACGGTCCTGTTACATATCATTTTGTTCGGTCGGACGTACTGAGTCCGAATCCGAACTCCACTCGGAACTCTGGCCATCCCTGAAGGGACTGTGCCCTTTTCTTTTACACTTCGCCCTTCTTTCCTTTGTTTTGTTTACTTAAGTCGCTTCTGTTTAATTTATTCCACAGATGTGTTTATACCGAGTAGTCAGGCGTACTTTCCGATATTAAGAGTTTTAAATTTATATTAAACTGGTACCGTCGCTGAACGTTGTGCTGTCCTCAAGTAAACAATCATCGGCTCGGTATAACTCTTATATTAACGCCGCCCGTCGTGTTATTAGCTTGTTATAGACGCCATCAGAGTCGTAGTCCTTGGAGTATAGCGTTACATCTAGATTGTTGTTTCTTTTAAACAAACACGTGCAGTATTAAATTGAGGACACCTATGAAACTATTTTATACGACAGCTCGGAAAGCTTATCAGTACAGGTATAACGGCTATGGTTAATATAAAGTTGATATAAAACCTGTAGTTTTATATAAAGTAATGGTAGCTTGTAAAGATTGCCGACTGCTGCAGTACGTTTCATATGAAGTTAGCTTTATTGTATAGAAATTGCTAGAAAGTTTCATATTAAGCTTAGGAATTTATATTAAATTTGCCGTAAACAAGGCCATAAATCAACTAAATTAAATAAGATTTCGTATTAAAATCGGTCCAAATTTTCCGAAAATATGATCGGAATGTGACCGATAAGAGTATTGATTTAATTCGGTCATATTAGATCAGAAAATCGAACAAAAGTGCTGAATAAGCACTGTAACGGCCACCAAATTTGAAAATTCTAATTATTTGAAATTTGGTATAAAAGGAGACCCGCGTAAACAAAACGGTGTTCAGTCTGACTTCGGCAGCGCAGAGTTTGGTCGTTCTGCAGACCGCTCTGGCGCTTAATGGTGATACGTCTGTTTTGATGGTTTTCTCGTCGTACTTATTGGTTTTATGGCTTACTATTCTGTCTTGCGGATGGACGAAGAAGCGATGGACGCCGACCGATAAGGATCGAAAAGCGTAAGTGTGGAAAGGGAGGTGGAGTGACCCGTTGAAGTTTAGCTGATGTTAGGCTAGAATTAAATGAGGTAGGATACCTAGGACATAGAATCGAATGTCGCCCGAATAAACCATAGCGTCAAGACCTCAGCCTCCCCTGTCCACACTTCTATTTACATGATAGACCTGACCGTCCTAGCTTGCCCCGCAGACGCTTAGCCGTAGTTAGCCGCTCACAGAAATTAACTAGCTGGCCGAAGTCACACTGGACCTCCTTCGGTCATTGAGTTAGGACACAAACAAACGCGACACTCGCGTCTAGACAAATTTTACATGATTCCCTGAGTTGAGTTAGGGACTAGGCAAACATTGTTGAGCCGACCGAGGTTAAACGAAACGTTTTGATTGAGAATCATTTTTGAGAACTCCGAATCATCCACGGTCACGCACATGTTTCACTCAGTAATTGTCAAGGTTATTTACAAGGTCTATGCATTTTATGGTTTTCTGGACGCGGAGCCGTCCATCGCTTTTCAACGATTTGATTAATAAGAATCTATCCGTGTCTTTGACTAATTTGTTCCGGGAACTCAACTAAAGTTTTAGCAATAATGCAGTACTAATGCAGGCCTTACCCGTACACGAAAGGTTGTGTTAAACCGCGAGCAAGCATATTGAGTTACCGCCCTGCAAGCGAGACCGCTCGCCCATATAGGCACATTTGACACATTTTGAGAGTCTTCCCAGCAATTCGGTTAAAATTTTATTCGAATCTCTAGGGGGATCCAATCTAGTGATTGAGTGCTTAAAATGTCCAGGTATCAAGTCGGATCCACAAACCCGATGACCCCAAAAGGGGAGCGTCCCCAACAAAATGCGAAAATTTAATTACCTTAGGATCTACTCCAGGAGCTTTACTCAAATTGCTTCGTAGTAATGTCTAGTGACGAATAGGAGCCTAAAACATGTCGGTTTAAAGTCGGAAACCGAAACCCGACGGCCTTGAAACGGCCTAACCCCAATAGAAATGTGAAATCAAGATTAGAAGTAAAATATTTTAAGAACCTCTCCAGGAATTTCGATGAAACTTTCGCCGTTTCCCCATAGGAATGTCCGCAATTGGACGCCGCCGTGTAGCCCGACTTTGTTGGATCGGAATCACAAACCCGACGGCCTGGAAATGACCTAACCCTGTCAAAATGTGGAAACATAGTTAAAATTAAAATATTTACGGACCCCCTCCGGGAATCTTGGTGAAACTCTCGCAGTTTCTTCGTAGGCATATTTACTATCGAATGCAATCACAAGATTCAACTTTGTGATGTTAAAATTATAAACCCGATGGCCCGATAGTGACCCGCTTTTACCCGAACCTTACGCATCAATATCTGGACATCTGTTCCAGGAAGTTTAACGATTTTTCTCGTAGATATAGAGGCCCAGTAGGCCTTTCGTTTAAGCTATTGCGCCCGGCAAAGCCGTGGCCCGTTCAAAAGTTATAAGCAATTTAAACCCGACCCGCACAACCGTTGCTCGGATTGCAGTTCAAATTTCATAAGTCAGACTATTTCCGTAAGTCTGTTACGGTTTTGCTTTTCCACGTATTTTGGGCAGGCAAGGGAAAGTATTAATTTCCCCAGCGTTGATAAGACACATTACCAGTGAAACATTTTAGTTGTAGGTTATCGAAGTCGCTAACTGCGACATCGAGTCTATCGGGTTTTGGCCCGACGGACCATTTTTGGGAGGACCGCTGACCCGGTCCTGGAAAATTGATACGAAAGGTCGAGTTCTGTCCCTGTGCAAAATTGCACTGAGAAATAGGACTAAATTGAGAAGTTATTAGGGATTCAAAAGTCTCCTTCCGACCCAATCGAATTGTGCTCGCATGTTAGGTTGAAAATTGTAAACCGAACGATCTTAGGAAGCAGACCGAGTAGGATTAAGCTAGAAAATTGGCTACGGTTGTCTTAACAACCGGGGCCTCCGTTTACTGCCTCGCTTCGTCGAGCAGAAACCGGTCGAAATAATGTCTAAATTTTAGTACTAAAAATAGTTCATGTTCGAACGTTTGGTCAAACTAAAATAACGTAGGTTTACGCACCCTTAAAGTAGTGCCGACGGCCTACGGGGCCTCGCCACTAATATTGCTCGTTTCAATTAAAATCATAGGTACAACCCGTATAGTATATGCGACAAAATTTGTATCGGGAAAAGCTCGAAAATTCAGTCCCGACTTTAGTCTACCGGGGCCCACAAGTTGTCCGAAAGGCAAGCCCGACCAATCGTTCCTTTTCTCTGCTGTTGTCACTTGATTTGGTGTATTCGAGGTATCTAGTTTTGTGATGATCTGAATCAAAGATCGAGTATAATTAGGGCCTCGAGTGTGCCGAGTAATTGCACAAGAGAACAAACATCCAAGTTAGTAAGCCTATTCAGAAGCTCTATTACAAATTTTATAAGGTCACACTAAATATGTATGTATGTATGCGAGTAGGAAGGAAAGCTTTATACCGCACCACGGTCGCACCATAGAATTCAGGAGTCGTACCGAGGAACGAATCATAACCTTGTCATGATATCATTAAGCATTGTTGTATTCATTATTGTATCACGTTGTCGTAGGTTAACCTCATCGCTACTAACTGTAAGTAGAAATAATCGATTATCATGTACCATAGTTGTGTGATTTGTATGAGCAAGATGAAGTCTCGCAAACGTTCCGTTGCACGCTCATCCCCGTATCCCCGCCTCGTTCCGCCTTTCGCTTACCTGAACCTATTGTTGTATCGGAGTACCCAATCCTGTTAGCGAACGTAGTACCGAGCCACTAGTTATTTCGACGGCGCCTTCATGATGTCGATAACTATTCGGTGCACCCATTAGTACTAAATTCCAATTTGACCCACTACTGTTTTCATGAGTAAGGTAAGCGCAGCTGTCATGAGATAAGGCTTCACAGTACATGCCGTGTTTTGACTCAGCTGTGTGAGTTCAGTGAAAAAGGCGATGACTCCGCAACCCTACCCGATTGCAGCCCTGCTTATTGTGTACTAGCGTGCTCTACAAAATTGACATATCGCTTATTGTATCTGCCCGTACAGTATGTATCTGTCAGTGTACCCATAAGTATTTGTGCAACTCATCAATAAAAGCTCGCTGAAAACTCTAATTGTTCAAGTGTTTTGTTGACCCGTAGTAGCGATAGGAACAAAAGGGGTTTGAAATCCGTCACCCCGATCGACGACCCACGTTGAGGTTTGACACGCGCATCGAAGAAGCAAACCTGAGCATGACTCGCCGATTACAATTCGTCTGTTAATAATTGTTGTTGTACATGTACGACTGGTGCGACTCATTAGGAAAGAATTTTAAAACTCACGCTGAGCGCCCAAGCTAGGAAAATTAGATACGCGCGGATCCGACGTTAAACGTCTAGGGATTTGTCGGACCCTAGTGGGGGCCACTGGCTAAAATAAAACTAAATAATTGCCCATTTTTAGAAAGTAGAAAAGAATTTTATACTTCCCAGGTTTGGACGTGGATAGGGAATAGTGGTACGGTCTCTTTGGCCTGTGAGCAGGTGACGGAGCCGACCTCCCTGGGGACCTCAAAGGTAGTACCTCGTAGACTACGTGCGCAACCCGTCCGGCAGGATCAGAACACATCCTGTGAAGCGCTCCTGCGGCTTGCTAAGCTCCGTCATTTCTTGGGCCTGACTCGCGTGGGAAAAGACATTTGCGTAATCGAAACCCATCAGGTCCGCCCTTGAAGTCACGATAGCCGGGGTCGTATGGGCATTGCGTCTGGAAAGTGCGCAGTGCAGCAGCGTCACGTCGATATTACACTACTATACTTTTCATAATATACGGTGATGCTCAAAATACGATGAACATGTGTGGTGGGTCGGGACCGGTAAGGTAACCCGAGGTATCCTGCCAAACTCGGCCGAACAGAAACACATTAGTTATACATCGAATGATGGACATACGACCAAGGCGGCCATGGAAATTTCGCACAAATACAAATAATAATCATGAAATTACGAACAATTGATATAATGAATAGATAAATATGATAATAGGATAGTATGTATGTATATTAGGTAACCACAAAACATATGGATAAATTGAGTATTCGACCGATTGTTCATGCTATTTTAACAACAGGTAATACGATTGCAACAATAAGGCATACATTTACGACAATAGCTCATGTAATGGTAACAATAATTGAACAATGGCTCATACAATAATAATAATAGATCATAACACATAACTTGGTTCACACACTCATAACTTGGTCAAGGTAATAGTAGATGGTACAAATATAATTTATACTAATAATGCCGAATTCATTAAGGTCAAAAATGCTCAAACATTTTACACTCGATCATATGCACACATATCGATCGCGGAAAGGGAGCTTGGATTTTGTTCAAAACCATTGATTTTGGTTGCTGATTTCCATATCGACCATAGGCTTACGGTTCAATAATGTTGCCCATTACACTGTGCTGGGAATTAATCTGTTGTGTAACGATTCAGGATGGATCTGTTACATATATATTAAGAAATTACAACAAACATACCTGAAGGACTCGTGACCAGGTGTATCAATAATCAGCAAACTTGATAATTTCATATTGTCCGGTAAAAACTAAATTATAACAATACAAGCAGGTAAATAGTGCGGTAATATGGTCTCTTCAATTTATTAGAAATAGGGGAAGGTAACCCCGGAAATTTCGACCTCTCCCGTTACCCAAGTCTATTCCCCCAGTTAAATTTTAGCCCCTCCCCATGTACTTAGCCCCTCCCCTCCCCTCCCCCATGTACCTTCCTACGCCACTAAACAATTGCTAAATTTTTGCTTGATGGACTAAACATACGTGAATTTTTCTCTACTTTGGCAAAAAAATTCCGAAAATTTCCCCAAGTGGGACAACAATCACTAAAATTTTGCCATTTTATTAAGTACAATTACAATAAGTAGCCAAATTAGCATATTTTTAACGTTTTGTGGCAGTTACAGTACTTTATAGTCCCAAAAGTTCAACTGGGGGACCCAAGATGAACTTCGGAAATCACCCCAGGTTTTCGACCCACCATAGTTCCGAACTAGGGGAACTTCCAGGTTTAATTTTCTTAGTATGGGAAAGCCAGAATATAGCTCCTTTAAATAATAAATTGGTTGCTTACCGCCATCTAACGTTTTCTATTTCCCAGCTGAGTATAGGTATTCTCAGTACAAAAAAATATCTGCTGAAATAGCACCATTGGTGAAAGCATGGGGAAAAGAGAGAATGTAGTAACACGTTATACTTTTGTGCAAGTTGTGTTAGTACACACCGATACAAAAATTATCACAAAAATGCTTGTTACCTTATTTAAACAGTCATCTCATAGTATATAATACAGTATGCTTCCATCCTGTAATGTATCTTCATGCGTATAGAGCTTCTGCCGGAGGTGCACTCTCATGTCACATAATACATCTGGCTCAGCTGAAACCGCAACGAATCTGGCTAACTCGTCATACCTTACGATTGATGTTATTAGACACCTCTAAAGTGGCTAATAATTAATCCATTAGTACTCGCATAACAAAGGCATTGCGGCCCGAGTAATTAATTATACGCGTAAAAATCAAGCGGTCAAGGACACACAGAAGAACAATGCAATAGGAAGATTGCAAGCCTAAACACAAAATCGAACTAATAGCGCGACCTGTATCACATTTGCGGCGGATCACACTTGAGAATGACAAGACCAGGTTAGACACATTCTCAATATTGACTCCCAACTGCAAAACTGATTACCCAATACTATAAATTCACTTTATTTCTTAGTGCAAAAACGACCATTAAAACATTACAATCCTTACGTCTTTGACCATGACTGTCTGCTTCCTTATCGCTTCGTCGGGAATTTTTGTCGCGCCAATTTGCTGCGTTATACCACCCGCTTCGCCGTCCTGGACGTTCGTTTTTCGAATCTGATAAAATACAGATATAAAAATTAAGTTTATTATCCAGTAGTCCAATATTTCAGTCACTTATAATTATTGTAATTAACTTGAAAACATTAACATATACCGAAAAGCTATACTATCGCCTAAAATTACACAAAAGTATTGGAGAACAAAACTGTTTTCTGTGCATATGCCGTAGACCCACACAAAAACAATTTACGTCACATACATTTCAGCTTACACGTCAAGATCCAATGAAAAGCATAAGACACATTAATAGCGTTAATTATACGCTAAATTCTCCAAAAGACAGCTAAATAATATAGTACATTCGAGCAACGTACTTCGAATATTTTTCTACCATAGATATAATTAAATATTTTAATGCTGTGGCATAGATTACTTACATATTACTCCTCAGTGATGAAAACACCGTGCTGGGTATGCGTGTGACTAATACTTAACAGCAGGAAAATCAGTATAACAATGAAAACAAATTTACAATCATGGAACAATCACATGTGCTGCAACGAATATATCCCTATTATACTAGATATTATCCCTTACTTCGGCAGATGAATGAGCACGCTGAATCATGTTCTAAACAAAACCCTAGCATTTGAATGACTCTAATCCTCTGTAATGTAGAGTTTGTTCCTTGTAACACATTGTTGATTATGTCATAACGTTGCATATACATAAACAACGAATTTCAGCCAGTATTTTGATCCAATTTCCTGGGGACCAATCATTGTACAACAGTGATAATATAAATAATAAATTGTCGCAGCGATACTACGGACCACTATACAACAATAATACTAAATAATATTTCTAAGCTAATCTTTTCAAATACAGCTTATGAAAATATTAAAAAAGCGTAGCGACAGACAACACTTGAAAATAAAACCAATCAGCACAATATTACGTACCTTATCTAAAATTTTTGTTTTATCAGTTTCAACATGTCCTAATACACAAACAATAGGAGCACGCAACACATCTGTTGAGCGTATCTTTTCAAATACAGCTTATGAAAATGTTAAACAATTGAAAATAAAACCAATCAGCACAATATTACGTACCTTATCTAAAATTTTTGTTTTACCAGTATCAACATGTCCTAATACACAAACAATAGGAGCACGCAACACATCTGTTGAGCGCTTAGATAGGGCGTCGGATCTCTGCTTCTAAAACATACACAAAAATACAAATTAACCTTAACAAAAATCGTAAAAATGTCAAAACCAATCAATAAAACACTTTACAATAATAACAAATGTGCAAAGGGCGTTTAGATAAATTTTAAAACGTTCAGGTCTAAAAATTATAAAATAAAGGATAGTTCGATCCACATTTGCACAAGTAAACGTGATGCAAAATTCGGTATTTGTTATAGTTAAAGGAATTATGGATGTAGTGAGTGAATCGAGCGAAGTAAAGAATTCTTACTATCAGTTTTGAAATTTCACAATGTCCGTTATTGCGATGATACGCACAACTCAACTTTGGTTGGTGGATTGATTCCTACAATAGCTCAATTGAAAGTACGAAATCTCTATTTGAGCCCTTCAGTTAGGTTTGAACCCCGATTATCATATCTTCCCCACCAAAAAAATGGCAGACATAGATCGGGCCGGGTCATGAAGGAACACTATATATATAAGCTCATTTATGTCAATTTTGATTGATGAGCTGTGGTTCAAGGAACTGTAATGATGTATTGACAATACAAATGTAGCCATAACGGTTATACGAGTAATATTCATATGTTAATAATCTCGGTGATATGATGCCAAATTTTACATTGCGAAACCTGTGGGACTAGGAGCATCGCAGATTGGGTTCGCCGGATGCACAATAATCTGGAGTTTTATTCCCATTAACTGTTAACATTTGGGTTAGTCTTGAGTTTGGCAGGTGTCTCTTTTTAGCAAATATGTTAAAAACATGTACTTTAAGCAGGTCAACGTCCCGCTGCGTTTAGTTGCCTGTCCCACTATGAAACGCACGAGCGGCCCGATGAATTGTCCCTCCATCAAATGCGGGATGGTCGATGAAGTGACCCCCAATAAAATATAGGGAGACAGCCCGAAACGCACCATGACACCCGTATAGCATTACTATGCTAAAGCTGAGGAGTGTCATACTATTCATTAATATAGCATGCGCCTTTGGCTATATATATTCGCACTTTAAGCTGGGACTGCCTCATTGCAGTAATTTTCTATACCATGAGAGTACTTTAGCCAACTTTTTATTGAAACATAGTAAAATACGTACTTAGGGAGCTTAGCCTCAGCATACTAGTATAACATTAAACACTTATTTCCCGGCCACTAAAAATATAATTTTTATATCTCCATTTAATTTTCACCCTTTTGACACCGTCGTCTTCAACGCGTGTGGGCTAGCCACGACGAGAGCAAGGTAAAATATGAAAATATGTTTCCTTCGCAAATTGTATAAAGCTATATAAGCCGACCAACCTTCATCCGAAGCAAAATGCGCTCCCGAGCCTGTTCCTTTGTTTCCTGTTGATACAGGGGTATTGCTTGATTGTCAGATGTGTCATCATCTGATTCACTACTTGTCGAAGCTTGGCCATCTTGATCCTTGTCGTCATTATCTTCATCTTCTGAGCCTGACGATTCGGACTAAGCAAACGAATATTATGAAAGTTTATTCTTAGCTAAACCGTTTACAGTATCAAAAAATTTAGCATTATTTGGAATTGTTATAACTTACCACATTAAAAACACCCGCGTCAACGTTCGGCCAACATACATTTGTGTTAAAAATGTGACAACGCAGAAAAATTTCATTTCAGTTAAATGTTAACATCCAACAAACTACGTCAAGTCAGAAACACCCGTAAAATCAACCAGAAGTGCGCTAAACCAAAACATTTCAAATCCTGTTAAATTATAAATTATAGATCTTAAATTAAAAAAACTTAAAATTTCGTACAATGATCTACCTTAAGCGTCCTATAATCTGCTTCAGACGTACTACGTGTTATATGTAGCAGCATACGTCAACAAGGAATAAGCACCAAAATATACCTTTTATATTACATTAATTTCAATTGCAATTTGTTGAACTAAAGTAGTCATCAAACCACAACAGTACATAAAATACCAATGTCATGTTATCCTCGACAAGTCATTACCATACTAATGTGTTGAGCTGGCTTCCAAAATTCTACTAAATCTACGATAACTCAAATAATTAAATGGTAATGTGAAATAAAAAATTTTTCCGTAATAAGTTCTCTGTATCGCTTTTTTATACACGGAATTACAAACAATTGTTGCAGCTACGATTTTCACAATTCACCAGTACTATGCTCGTACCTCTTCCTCGTCGTCTTCAGTACTCTCCTCTTTATTCGCTTAAAAAGACAAATTTTAAAGTTATATTACTTGTCCTAACGACCTAATTACGGAAATTAACGGGATAATAAATCAAACTAGATTGTGAACACATTTTGTAATAAAAAGTTTATAATCCTACTACATTTATTTCTTCGTTAATTCCGATGATGAATAATCTAAACGAAAGTTTAAACCTAAATTTTCTAAGTACATTCTGATAAACTCTATGACATGGATAAACTCCAAATCTAGAAAATTAATGTAACAAGCCTGACAGATTTGTGGTCCCACGAATTTCATCCGTTCTTCGAGTTTCACTCGATGAGAGACTAAAAATTTTTCATCACAAAAGCACCATTATTTTATTTAAAAAAGTCTCCAACTACAGACTGTTATAATAATAATTATGGTAAATCAGGAATAACAGGAAATGAAATTTGGGAACTTGGTCTTAGAAATTTATATACAGTAAAACTAATTAAGGACGAAACTAAGGTACTGCGGAATTAAAATGCGCAAAAATGAATTTTACAACGAACTTAATGTATTACAATGACATTTTGTATCTCAGAGACTTTGAGCAGGCTAAAGAAAGCAATAATGTTGATTCATCTTTATGATGCCATTTTGGCGTTTTGATCCGCCAGTGCAATGCCTTCCATTTATGCCTGCGTACACTGTATTACACTGATTATGTCTGAAACGCAGATTAGACAATTTCGCTCTGTCTCCTTCGTCTTCATGCACCACACATATGTTATGTTACGTATTATTCCGCATGAAACTTGGAATTATTGGTTGATCCGATTATAAATGAATATGACTGAAGGGATGCTGCAATTTTCTGAACAGGATGATATAAATGAGACAACCTCTGATACTGCTATGAATAGTGACAATAAACACAGTTCATTACCAGTAACGCAGTTTCTGGCTGCGCTGCAAATATGGTAGTTTACTCAAATGATAGCGGTTTACAAAACTTACCGGCTGATGCTTGAGGCAATTTATGTTAGCCAAACATCAACATTGTAAAACATATACTTTGTCAGGCTTAAAAGTTCCACCTTAATTACTTCTACACAATCTATACTCTGTTGTACATATCAGGGTGGACCGGTTCAATTCGAACATACATCACGGATCTAGAAACAATGGGCAAAACAGCTGCTAAAAGTATCCACCTGGCTTTATTTTATTAAAACAAGCTGAAGATGAACAATTTCTACAGAGTCAATATGACAAATTGCTACTGAAATAATTTGTCCTACTTACGGTTTATACAGTAATTTGGTAAGGTTATATTATCCGTTGTTTGGTTTAATTTGGAAGTTGATCATTGGGCATATAAGTTTGCATCACAGCTGGAGCAAAAATGCGCGCTTCTAAAATGGTTTTTCCTCTACCAAGAAACTACATCGGAACGCTATTTTGCAGGAACCGTAATTCCGATTACAACCTGGTATGAGCGTGAGAGATGAGCAGTTAGACCTGAAGGCCGGACTTCGTCCCATTAATTTATGCTTCGTGCTGGGTCAGACAAACTATATTCTACATTATATAATTGTCGTGCCCAAACAAAAATTTTGGTCTCGCTACTTTTTAATTCCTCCAGAGCACAAACGTACCTCAGTTCCCCCACATTTTCGGAAGAACTTGTAAAACAGTGTAAAAAAATTTTTAAATCTGTTTTTAACAAAGCACTTAAAACGCAAAACCATGAATGTGCAAAGAAATAAATTCGTAAAATTCAATATTAAATCAAAACATCTACAACGTTATTTAAAATGGCAATAATGATTTTTATCGAATATACGGAAAGCTTTCTAACTTCTACTGCGGGCCAAAACATTCCAGATTTTCTCTTCTATTTATCAATGGGGCCAAAAATGCAGGCAAAGAGGTAAAATTTTTTATTTCAAACGTTTTAAACTCTTTTATGAATATGTTTTAATGGATTCATAATATTGAAACATAGTCTTTTAAAACACATCTATAAGCTTGTTTCATTCTAATCAGCAGCTTACCAGAAGCACCTTCGTTTTCAATTGATTCCCATGTGTCGGCAATTTCACCTGCTTCTGTTTCCGTCTTCTGCTGAGCGGATTCAGCTTTTGATACCTTCAAAACGAACAAGAGGCAATATAAATGACGTTTCAAGATGAGATTCTCGCTGTGCAAAATAAAGGCGTTACTACACCCAAAAAGAAATCAAGAAGTGAATATACGCCATCTTTAAGCGCCAACAAACATATCTTTAAGCTCCACACGACAGTCAATGTCATTGCTATGCGAAATCCACTATCATGGACAGAAATGGTTATATTTAATGGTAAAAGCGTAGTCCGAACAAGCATAACCCTTCACTGCTCCTTTAGACACTGGGACAACTTTAATGTAAATATAACTATAAATTTGTCTGTGTTGACATTGCCACACAAGTTCAACTATAATTATATAAAACGCGCTAGAATCTTTCCAGAATGTGTACAAAATATTTTTTATAGTTTAAAACAAAACATAATGTGTACATTATTTACGTGGAGAAAGGCATGCCATTCTGGATCGGTTTTATGAAAATTAATAGTAACAAATTTAAAAAATAAGCATTACTGATCCGGTAAAACGGGTTACTTGCTTTCAATTAACCACCTACATCAAGCACATCTTAATAATACAATCGAGATAATACCGAGTCAAGTAATGAATAACCTACGTACTGGTTCCAGTGTCGCATCTGCGGATAAGCTACCATTAGGCACCTGTTCGTTCGTTGCTTCTGCACCTGTAAAAATGTAAACACGCTGTGTTCGCGTTGCACCGACTGAAATTTCCCATTTTTTCGGCCAGTTACAATACAATTGCCAATTTTTTTACAATTATTTTTCAAATTTTAATTATCGAAAATTATATTAATTAAAGCAATCACGAATGATTTATCGCTGTGTTTTAAGAAACGATACCTGTAGACATACATAATGCGCCAGAAACATGCGCCGTTCGTTCGTTTAATGCTCGCTAGCTCAAGAGGCGACAGTCATTTTCTGATACGTATTATATCTAGGTTCTGCAAATTGAACAGGGTAAAAGCCGCAAACCTTTGGCAAAACTTCCCACTTCCACCTGTCAAAAAGCGAGCGCCGAATTTTGCTCTCCCTCTGGCAAGGTTTTTTGCTACCTCCGACACACCACCATTTGACACAAAAATTTGAAATATTTTTTCTAAAATCTTATGTTGACGTAAAAAATTGGATTAAACATACAAAAAATTAGTTTCAAAATTGCTTTTATGTCAAAAGAGACATTTTGTTTTGGTACTAAATCTAGTTCATAAAGTTGTATCTAAACATCAGGGTATAACCGGAACCGGAACCGTCCATTTAAACCGGATTCGGAACCTGGTCTTCAAAACCTATATATAGTAAACCAGATGAAGAAAGAAATGCAGGTACAGTGGATTTAAAATGTGTTAAAAATAACTTTTATATTAAACTTAACGTATTGTGATGGCATTATTGCCTTTCTGGAACTTTAAACAGCCAGAGGAAGCTAAATAATGTAATTTATAGATCAATATGTCAGTTTTTGGACCCGCAGACCAAAAAAATGCCTTCCACTATACATCCTTGCTTATATTGTGTCAAAATGAATGTGCTTATAACGCATGGAGCGTAGGAAAAACACTTTCGCTCTGTAGAAGAAACACTTTAACAAATGTTTCCAATCGCCTCCCTTTACTACACATACGTTTGTTACATGTTATTCTGTAGGAAACTTGATATTATTGGTTTATATGGTTCTAATATAAAATAATACAAAATATTACTATAATTTTCTGATCAGTAGTCAGAGATACTATTTTGGCTAGCTCTTAGATGATAATGATGATAACTTTCTAACCTCCATGCTATAAATGAGATCAACTGTTATACTGCTGGCACAGTTTCAATGAATACCGCTCAATGCCAAAGACGCAGTTTCTGGTTGCGTTGCACATAATGCTAGTTTACTTCAATGTAGACTGATTAACAAAGTTTGCAAGCGCACTGGCTTGTGCTTGACGCAATTTATGTTAGCCAAGCTTACAGCTAAGTACTTCTACGTAATCCATACTGTGTTACCGACTTGGATCGGTGTAATCTCTAACATGCCCCTCAAACTTCTGAACGTGTAAAATAGCTGCTGCAAGCATCGATCTGACTTTGTTTTGTTAGCAAACTCCTGCAGGTTAGGATGTAAAATTTCTACTGAATTTATGTGCCCTACTTACGTTTCACATGGCAGATTGCTGAGTTAATCTTTTCTTTTGCTTGTTGTATTGGAACTTGTTGGTCATTGCGTACATATTACATAATTTTTGGACCACAGATGAAGCAAAAATATGGAAAAATTTCTTACAAACTCTTTTAAACCGGAATTCCGGTATGGTCTTTGCCCTTCACCGGAACCGCAGCCGGAACACGATTTTCGCCGGAACAGGAATTCCGTTCACTCACTGCTAAGCATATGTGTATAGTATCTGTTAAAAAGAATTTTAGATACCTTCAAAATTCGGAGTAGCATCAAGTTTTAGCTCGACATTTTGCAGCGTTTCAAAGAGCATTTGTAAAATTATTTATATTTTTTCAGTAAAAACCGTAACTTGTAAATGTTTAGATTTCTGTGGCTCCGATTTAACAGTTCATACACTCAACTGGCCTGTCCACAGCCCTCCGAAAAGTGGGGGGAGAAACTTCGGGGGCCCCCATATTCATTCTCGGGGGAAAATTAAAAGCGGGGGATAAATTTTGCTTAAAAATATTTTACTACCATGAATGTATTTTCAAGCTAAAAACAATATTTTAGCATTATAAATACGTGGTAATTAATGTTTAAAAAACAATTTGCAAGCAAAAAACGTAAAATTTGCAGACATAAAAAATTTTTGGAGTTAGTTGAACATGGGGGTTTCGGCCGAGTGGGGGGGCGGACATAGGGGATTTGGAAAGTGGGGGGTCCCTCCCACCCCCCCCCCCTATGGACAGGCCAGCTCAATAACCATATTATAATAAAGTAAACACAACTCCTGCGGGACTGGAATAAACGCGTACAAACGACGGAAAACATTTCAGAATCGGTGGATGGAATTAAATGCAACATGAAAACGTGTACCTTCTTCACGTTTTAGGGATAAAAATTACTAACTCACATTTGCAAAGTTCTCAGTTTTGATAAAATTGCCAGTAGAGCGACAGGTTTTGGAGCCCACACAAACAAAAGCATAATTACGGATGCAGATTCAAATACGACCAAAAGCAGTTTCATAAGGCGGATTTACAGTCGTCCAAAGAAATGCATCGTAAATACATTGCACGCATGTGCATCTAATACTGGCAGGAATTATGTTGCTTGTTCGATATTCGACCGAAAAAAATCAAATTTAATTCCACGTGAGTATGAATTTTTATTGCGCTTTTTATATGTTCGAGAGATGTGCCCAAACAGTAAATTTTGTTCGATGTTAGTTTGTTCGAAACGCGACAGTCATTACTGGTAAGTACTATTCAAACCAGTAACCATGGGTCAATCAAAATATGACGCATAACATCCACAGTTTCATGATCCGATCAACCATCGTCACAGAGATGATGTACATAGTGATAATGCAACATGACTATTCGGTAAAGTTTTATGACTAATGTGACACGTTGCTTGTATCGAGTATAAGTAACTCCCTAGCCATAATAAAAAACAAAACGATTTTAATTCATTGCACAACTCACTTTCAGTTTCTGTCTTTTGTTTCTTGATCTTTCGTTTGTCGACGTATTTGGGTCTTTTAGCAGGGCCTTCGGCACTAAGACCAGGTATAATAGCACCTAAACACTAAGCCTAGATCTAAATCATGGTACCGCAAATAATTCTAACAATAATTATTGTGATTACATTTCCTCTAAAATATTTGGTCAGAAAAACACATTACGCAACAAATTATGAACAACAAATAATACCGAAACTGCTAAATGCTGCGACCTGAATACAAGGATAAAACTAGTAACTTGTCTTATCTCTAATTCTATGCGTTAAATAAATTTATGCCCGCGTATTGAGTATGTAGCGTCTCACGTGGCCATTTAAAAGCCAATTTTAACATATACCATGTAGCGTAAGTACGCACAATAATGCCGCAGCGTATACAGATGCCTAAATCACTGTTCAAATAAGTCCAATGTCAGCAATATATATTGCTCGCGCGGTCGCGAAGATATCGCGGTTTTCCAGTATTTTGGATCAGGCGCACCCATTTAAAACTAATTTTGACGCAACCCCGCAGCATAAAAAACAACAATAGCAACAAAAGATTCGCAGCTACATGGATGCTGTCTTGCTCTACAACAAGAGCCCAAAGTCGCCATTATATCCCGAACAGTTAAGGAGATATAACTGTTTTCGTGTATTTTGGGTCTCATAAACCCATTCTACACAGTAAATAATTACAATAGATGCACACCGCACTCACATATACAGAGGTTGAATTGCTGATCGAATGACAAATTTCGTAATTTGAGACTCCTATACCGATGCAATAAGCGAACAATTGCACAAAAATACCCATGTTCACCTATCCGAATGCGTGACATAGAATATAATAGACTAGTCGGTAGTGTAACTACATTTGTGAGCGGAGCTTGGGCTATGGCATTACGAATGTACTCAATTTTATGTTCTTGTAACTACATTGCATAGGGCATAGGGCTTTATCATTGGTAAAAATATTATATTTGAATTCTTCGACGCAAGAAAACCCTATAATGGTTTGATCGAAACGATTCTATTTCAATAAATAACACAAATATTGCAAAATTCTCTTTTTAGCTGCATAAAATTAACTAATTAGTTAATTACTAATTAACCACTCAAAATTTTTTAATCCCAAATAACAGGTGCACACTCTGACATTATAGGCTTTCAAACAAAAAAAAGTTTTTTAAAATCCGTTCAGTGGTTCTTGAGATCCGTCGGACCGAACGAACGAACGAACGGACATCGACCTTTTTACTCCCAGACAGAAAATAAAAACGCTTCGCTCGGCTTCGCCGAGCTCCGCTCAAAAATTGCAAAACAGTAAAATGACTTATACCGGCTATTTGAAAACTTACCACGACAAATTTTCTTAATCTTAGTAAATCACAATCACTAAAGAATACAAATTGAGATTTCAGGTTTCAAATGAGCTATCGCCCAAATCAATGCGCCCAGATAAATTTGAATCATGCCTGTCACTCTAACTGTCCGGCTGGTAAGAATTCTTCGGTTTGTTCGCTTAACTCACTATATTCAGACTTTAATAAACTATATGATACCTGCAACGCCCGTAATAATACTTAGAGAAATATGTTAGCACTGGTATTTGTTATACGCGCGGTGAAATGAAACAGAGTTAGTGTGAGTGCAGTGTGCGCTAACTCAGAGACTATTTGAGCAGTTCCAACTTGAGTTCATGAAGATCGCTCAACATCCCAGAAATATAGTACGCAATAATATATATTAAAGGCAAAGCTGGAGCTCTTTTCAGAAAATAAAGCTATAGGGCCTTTACGTCTTTCTCCTATAATTAAAAGGCGTAAATCTTCGACATGATTTATCAATCACAAGTTTCTCGAAATTATAATTTCAAGCGACATAATAATTTCTAGTGTACATTACTGTGTTAGATGCACACTAAGTAAAAGTATCGCTTTCATTGTAATCAAAAAACATAAAAGCATAAGCACATGGTCCGGTTGTCCTAAGGGGTGGGGTTCTTGGGGTCAAGTTTGACCGCGATTTCGAAGAGTGGGGCAAATATTTTATATAACAGATTATAATGCATGTGCATTATGGGTATATTTACATATAAATTGTTATATATACATGTCGGCATCAGTATTACAGCATTCTATGACAGAGATGGGGAGCAAATGTCCAAATTTACTACAATTGCACATTGCATTCGTCGGTGATAAAAATTTCTCGTGGTCAAACTTTCGGAGAGGGGGTGCTGGCCCAACATGAGGGTTCAGCCCCACCCCCTACAGAGGAACCCCAATCCAGTCTAACCCTCGATGTACTACTAAATTAGTTATAATATAGTGATATTTCGACAATTGCTGTTATCGCGAAAATTTAGCATTTTAATCCCCTGTGGTATACCACTAAGGTATTCAAAGTACGCTTACAACAAGAAAAGCAACGCCTAAAACGGGTACAAGCACATACTCCACCGCATATAATTAGGGAACTCACCTAGTCAAATCTCTGAAAGTTTTATTTTGGGGTATCGATTGTACAGTGGTTTATAATGTGAAAACAGCTGTGACAATAAGTTAAATATAGAAAAGTTGGACCACTCGATGATGACTCTACGTGGCATCCATTGTTTTATATGATGAGGCGGATGAAATTATGAATGAGAATTTTTCAAATAATCGATTATGTTCTGCAAGAGATTGGACAGGAAATCATAGCAGAGGTACACAATTAGATTCTTCTACGCGCCGAAAATATAATTATCAAAATCCATCAAACCAATAATCTGTGCGATGCAAACACACACAAAGTTTCTCGCACAGTTGACCGATATTTGAGATAACATTGTAACTACTCCAGCAAACAAAATATTGTTCATAAAAACACACTATAATCACTACCTTGTTCTTTCATCACTTCGATCATTTGCCGTTGACGCTCCATTTTCTGTTTTTGTTCTGTTGTCATGAAGGTTCCCTCGGCCTTTTTGCGAGCGATGCGTTCCTTCTCTTTTTGCTTCCTCTTTTCCTTTCGCTCTTTTTCTAACCGAACCTGTATAAAATAATGACTGGACAATTATTCCAACTCAACCTAAACCCGTCTTTTTCTGTCTCTCATAAAGTCATAATTTGCTGTCATATTTCAGAATACCGTTTTGCGCGTTAGATGATTATTACAACTACAGTTATAAGTACAAAGGTTTTTAGTACAAAACATTAACCAAACGAATAACTGCTACGCAACTTTTATATTACAGTGTTATAGCCATAGTTAACAATGCTTTTATAATGTTTAACGCCACTACAACTGCTTTGAATTACCGTAGTCGATCACAAAGTGAGTTTTTCCTAAAGCGAAGATAATGAGATTAGGTTTAACGTTTAGGTATCCCAGGTCAATCAACAATAAGAATATTTTACTGTAGATCCATTGTGACAGTACCAACGGTACCGATAAAGCAGAGATTTGTCGTTAAATGTTAATTCAATAATTTTTAAACCATAGCTAGCTGATCTGATGGTTAGAATATATGGAATACGCCATATTAACCATAAATTCCCACCGTTCTTAAAATTATTACCACTTCAAATTATGTTTCACAGTTGCATATAGACATAGCACATGTGTTTTAGCATCCCCTGGTTAACCACAGCTGAAATATTTGAAGTTTCAACCACCGATTCAAAAGCCCCTAAAAATGGCTCGGAGAAGAAGGCATATTCATAACTGAAACGTATTTATTCAACTTCTCCTGGCACCATAGCATTAATCATCACAAATGACATATATCAAACTTACCCATCAAAATCTCTAAAATCGTTTTGTGCCAAACGATTAAGTCCAAACTATATTTAACGATTTTGTAATACCACAGTTCTATTCAGTCACACTAACGTTCTTCACAAATACTAAATATACCGCCGTTCCGGTATGGTTTTTCCTTTTCGCCGGATCCGATATTCTGGTTATTCCCTGATATGTATGTTGATTAGCTACTAAATGACTACTACAAATAGTAATAAAATTTTGCAGAACACGCCATTTTCTCATAGGCATGCGCGCTTTGTCTTGTCCGATGATGTGGTCGTTTCTCAAATTACCCACAGCATTTCAGCGATAACACCCACACATTATATGAAAGTAGGTGGTACCTCAAAGTCCCTTGAGAGAAATCGACACCCCCTCATTCGAGGTTTCGGCTATCCTCCTACCCGATGCAATATCCTTCCACAACACCGTTACGCTGAACGTACACGCCACGCATGGAACATAGACTAGAAAAATTCCCCCTTGCTGTGAATTACTTCACATACGGTTATTCACTAGGAATCTTTGAAACATTGAATTGGAAAGAAAATTGCTCTCAATGTGTACAATCGTATAAAATTACGTATGCATAACGATGAACATAAACTGAAATGACACACAGGACAAAGCTGGCTTCTCCAAATACGGGAAGTGGCCCCTACATATTACGATCTCTTTATGTCCCCAGGTACTTGCCTGTGCCATTAAAACTTATTAAACTTTTGCCTGATGGCATAAAAATACGCAAAATGTTCTCTACTTTTGCTAAAAATCCCCGAAATCACCAAAAGTTCGACATTTTGACGTTTTCGTTTTCTGACGTTTACCGTACTTATGCCAGATGAATTGGTGGAATTGTCGCCCAGGTATTTTCGGCACCCTCAGTTCCGAACTGTGGGGGAGGGCACAGTTCATGCCCCAGGCATAGTTTTGGTAGTTTGGAGAAGCCAGATCAGCGACAACTATATAGGGGAAGATAAACTCTATATGACGATCAGCGACAATTTTCATTTAAAACGAGACCCCTTCAGTGATCATATCAAGACCATAAGGTTTTAGTAGAACACAACAAAAATGCTAGCAATAGAAATTTAATGAAAGAACGTGAGCAAATATGCAGCAGCTGCTAGTGCTTAAAATATTGTTTCAAACTGTTTTCGCCAATGTAGACTAAATAAACTAAAAATTTGTTTACCTACTGCGTTCCTTATTTTGAGTTATCCTGTACCTCTCGGGGTGGCAATTGACCCCGAATTTGCAACTCTATTATTGGGTTATCGTCAATGAAAATTCAAATTCACAAATAGTTTAATTTCTAAATACAAAATTACTGACACTCATTGGAGTTTCCAGCAATATAGATCCTATTAGATGGCAGCTTATAAATGTTGTAATCTAAAAATCTGCATCTAACCTACCGCGCATATCATGCGCGTCCTTTCAATCGCTTGTATTAATCTATGAATTCATGCGAATTCAAGAATATTTTTAATACAATAAAATAAAATTAATAAAATTCAAATGTATGCACCTTTTCTAAATATCGCTCCTCCGCTTCCTGCTTCTTCCTCAATTTTTCTTCTTCCTCTTGCCGAATACGTTCCTTCTCTTCTTCTGCTTTTTTCAAGGCCTCTTTCATCGCTTCTATCTAAAACAGTACCAGTATGCATAACTGATTTAATACAAGTATATTGTTTCAAAATATTTATCGGGCTTCAAGTGATCCATTGGCAAAAAAAAATAAAACAATCTCTGCAAAAACTTTGAACCAAGAAATAAAATATGTGATTAGAGGGGAGAAGAAGCCAGATTGTTAAGATCTGAGTCGGCTCGGCTAGGCTCTAACAGACAAATCTTAGCCTCTGGGTCGAGTTGGCTCTTCATTAACTTTCAGGGCTCTTCAGATGAAAATTGATTCTCGGCTCTTAGGCTGCTAATATTTAATTTTCGATTCAATAACATGTAGTACAGAAAATTTATTTTCGGAGGCAACAATTGAACTATTGTTGTGAGCTTTGAACACCTGGCACGTGAATATCCTGACTTTTCTAGCTGTTGGCTTACTATTGTATTTTACATCAGCTGCTATAACAATTTTTGTTGCTTTCGAAAACAGCTTTCAACAGCCGATCTCAGATTTTCGAGACAAACTAAGCTCAACCCGGCGCATTTCTCGCCAACAGATCTTAGGCTCTGGCTCGGCTCTTCAGACATCATGGTAGGCTCGGCTGTATGACCTAGCCTACAGTCTATATTTGTTATCCCAACGCAGATAAATTCCTTAATTTTCCGTCATACGGTTGCAAATTGATGTTGAGACGTGCGATATACACAATATACATCGTTTCAATAAGTTAACAATATTATTAGGAGCTAACAGCTGATCGTACTCAGTTACGCTAACACTAAATCTTACAGCAGCACTCTTTCCCGCCTTCGCTTTTTTATCCTTCTTCTCCTTTTCTTCTTTCGCAGCGGCCGCTTTAGCCTTTTCCTTTTCTTTTTTCTTTTTCTTTTTATCTTTATCTTTCGATTTTTCTTCGTCATCATCTGCAGCTACTTCAATAGCCCCAACCGCAGCATCTCCAGAAATGTCTCGCGATTCAAGTCCGACGTGATTACCCGCATCACTGCTATCATTAGTTTCCACTTCTGCGGTTTTAGCTTCCAAAGGTTTAATTACTTCATCAGGGTTATTTTTATCTAAACATTTAAATATTATATGTATAACACACATATAGGTTCAATGAGTCTACAAAGCTAAAAATCGAACTCACACTGTAGAAGATGCATGCAGACGTATAGCCGACACGAGATTTATCTTAGAATTTTAAATAAAAATTCGTACAGACAATCCGATAAAATTGATTTTTAGGGTGAACGTTACTTTACGTAACGCGAAACAAATCGGTACAAAATAGCTTTCATCCCTATTGTTCTTGAGCTCAACATGAGCATACTTTCATATTTAATATTGTGGGAAATGCACGCGACACCTAAAAATCAGACATAGATTGTGATTGATGCTATGGTACACCACACAATGTTTAAAACCAACAATAAATGTTTCTATTTTTAACAAAAATTAGCAAGTTTGATTACACAGATACTGTTCAGAAGATTTATACCATATGTAGTTCAAGAAAATGTTGCAAGTCCTATAACGCAAGAAACGATCGACAGATATGGTTCAATTTTGCGCCGTGTTTAAAGGGACCCACCTTCAAGTAAATGATTATGTAAATATTATTAAGTGAATGATATATCCCTGCCTGTTGAAAGCAGTGGCTTAACAACATGTTTTAGATTAAAATCCTCCAGAATAACATACAGCTTGAATTTTAAGCGCACGAGTTCCGAAAATTTTGAGGCTGCAAATTATAACCTAATGACTTATAAGATTTCGCTCAAACCTTCAAGATGAAGAAATCAAAAATTTGGAGCTCAATGCAGCGTCGTCTATCCCGGTTCCCATGTTACAAGAAGGAAAAGATTTTAAATCCAACATGTCACTAAGAACTGCATGAACTTTTAAGCTTATACACTTATTCAAAACATCTGTATTACTAATAAGCATACAACGGCTCCCATGATAATTAAAGATGGAAAGCTCAAATTTCGAGCCAGCAGCTACGAAAGAATTATCTGCTGTAATTTATGGCTGGGTGAATTTCACGTTGCTTTAAGCAATGAATTTGAAGTGGCTTTATGTAGTGTTGAAAAATGATCAGGCACAGGATTGTGGTATCGCAGGAAACGTATGAACGAAAAAGAATTTGATATCGTCTGGTACAGTGTCATCTAGCATCTCTTTAACCGGTCAGCTGATTTTGTGTATTACGGCTTGCTGAATTTGGCGTTTGTTTCGGTTCATAAGCAGTTTAGAACATGAAGATTCACATATCGTTATAGTGCATATTGTTGTATCTTTAATTAGCGTGTGTAAACAATAACTGACTATTAACTTCACATTGGGTCAGCTTTTTACGTGTATCACTATTATGCTACATAATTTGGTAGCTGAATAAAATTAAAAATGCTATCTACCAATTAACGGTCAAAGCGAGGCATCTAGTTAAGGAACTGTGCAACAAAAGACTTTTAATAATATGCAATAACATATAGTCAGCCACACAATGCTAGGCTAATGGCACCTACAGCCAATAATTTGATCTTCAAGAATAGTTTCTATTTAAGGCGTGTTAACACGCTCAAAATTTTGCTTAAATTTTGATCAAAATTTAAAAGCATTTTTTTTGCTTTTTTGGTTAAGTTTGAACGTGTGAACACTGTTCAAACTTTTCAAAAATACTACTGTAACCAATCATGGACGAGAGGTATTACCTGAAAAAGATTTTGCTCAAATTTTGAAATATTACCTTTTTTCTTTAAAAATTACTGTCAAATTTTGAGCTCAAAATTTGAGCGTGTGAACAGGCCTTTAGTGTTGTTTAAATTCCAAGTATCCTTACCACAACTATAAAAATTTAAATTTACATTTTCGGTATTGAAAACTTACTTGAGTCAACCACACGCTCTTGGTTGTGCTCATCACACGGTTTTGCGACACCCTGTGCGGCGTCATCGACTCCAGCTTCAATTGCACCATCTATAGAAACATCTTTGTTCTCCAGGACAGATTCCGACTGCTGGGAAGGTTGCTTTTTATGTTCCTGAAATAGAATCTATAAAATTATAAAATAACAAAAATATATGACTACAGTTTCGGCCTCGCACAGTGGGGAAACACCGTCTTTAAAATTCCAACATGTTGGTACAATTTTCAACATATTTACCTCCCCACACACACTCGCAACACCCATTTTCAATTAATTCATGATTTGTTAATCCATAGACTAGTAACTCGTAATCGTGGGTGAAACGGAGCGAGCGTGGTTTCATTTTTAAGTTATCATTTTGTTTAATCACCTGTAACAGGCTGTGTTTGATCTATATAGGACTCTTAAACATCTTGAACCCTGAATCCATTGAAAATCGTAGAACCTCGTCATCCTAAACCCATCGAAAACAAATGACAGCGCATCAAGTTTTGTGCTGGTCTCTAGGTAACCAAACCACCGTATTAAACATACCGAAAAACCTATACCTGTAGACATATTCTTGATGACCTGCACCCAATATGTAACCAGACAGCACAAGACTCGTAAATCGGGGTCATTGACCCTAAACGCATTGAAACCTAATCACAACGCAAGAAATGTGCACGCTGGACTCTAAATAAGCAAATCATTGTATTGACAATACCTACCGAAAAACGTCTATATAAACTATTTTTGATGCTATGAACCAAACTACTGAATACATTCTATTTTCTGGAAATCGGCTTCGCTGACCCTAAACCCAATGAAAACGTATAAGACACTCATGCTGCATTCTACATAACCAAACCATCGCATTCAGCATACCAGAAAACCTATGTACGCAAGTGTTGATGACCTGTACGCAATACGGTACCAAATTACAGAAGACAGCCTATATTCTGGAAATCTAGTTCAATTGCCCTAAACCCACTTAAAACCTATGAAAAGGCTTGAAATATGCACACTGGAATCATTTAGCCTTCAAAAATACCTATATATAGACCATTTTTGATGCAGAACATAATCAGACAGATGAAAATGCACTACATTTTGGAAATCAGATTCGTCGACCGTAAAACCGCTGAAACTCCATGAAAAGGTATAATATATATAATCGAGTTAGACTCATAGTAGCAAAACCATCGTATACAGCGTGCTTGATAACATAATAGGCATTTATTGTACGGTAAAATAAACAATAGCAAGGCGAAATCTGAAAAATCGCGATTTCTGGCACAGGGTCGATGAACTATATTCGAGCCCAAAGCGACACATGGAGTGGTCCCACCAAAAAAGTCGTAGTCCTCAAAATTGTAGATCTCGATGATCTGATTCTGTGTAGTGTTCTTCATTTTTCTATGCGAAACCTCTGTCGCGAGATATTGGCTGCGAAAGACTAGTACGCATATGCAAGATTTGGCAAATAACTCTTAAAAACATGTTTTTTGCCATTTTGACCCGGAAGATGGGATGGAAGCTGTTCGCATTCAACTAAAGAGCACATCGTCGTCACCCTTGCTATCGAAATCCCTCAATGCGAAAATGGTTTATGAATGACAGCGACAGACCAAAAATTTTCAAGATTTTATCACCTAGCGTCCTCAGTGGAAATTTCGCTCGTTTCGCGCTCTCCGTTTTAATTAATGTTTTCTGTAAATATGTTTAAACAATACAAATGTGCTAAAACGCTGTTTTAGCTTTATAGCCTGAAGATATTTGAGCTACAGTTGTTAAAAGTACACCTATGGAAATAGATAGCATTATAGAACAAAACTTTGTTCGCACACACCAAGTTGTAAGTTTCCCTGAAGAATGAACATGGTGTGTCCAAAGTTCCCCTACTTCTCGGAAGGCTGTGGACAGGCCAGTAATTATGCTGTTATGCATAACCATCGATTTCCGGTTATGTTAAATGCCCCTTTGTTGGCCAACAACTGCAGCTTAAAAACAGAAATCTCAAACTATACCTAAGCCCATAAACTCCGAACTCAATGACATAGATATTTAATAGAAAACGGAAAAGACATCAGTAAATACTACTCGCTCGGTATCAGTGGGATAGATGTATTGATATTAATACAATGCGAATACATTTCCAATTTTTACATATTCACGTTCTACAACCCAAAAAAGCTGCAAAACTACTACATCCATTAACCCACAAATCACACAAAATACTTATAAGCAACATGTAGTTCCATTGCATCGTTGTTTCTAAAACGCTCGAGTAAAACTAGTATAAGCAAACAATCATGTATACTTAAAAGATGTGTAACAATGTAGACAAATGTTATTTGTCCAAACGTTTTTGAATGTACTATACAGCTCCTCTTGCACATTGTGATGTTACAAGCACTTTACATTTGAGTATGTCATATAGGTTACTAAATTTTGATAAGAAATACTCTTTGTGCGAAAGGATAGGCAAAGATCTTTAGAAAACTATGCTGGAAAATTATGGATATACAAAAAAATACGTTTTCCCGTTGAACTTAAACTTGTTGTTTTCTGAATCCACTTAAATTTGTTGTTTTATCCGGAGAAATTTATCTCTTACGAACGTATTTACCGATGCCTTCGTTTCCGGCCAATATAAGCAATCACTGTTACCTAAAGCCGATTATAGTCGACTCTGCTGAATAGTATAACACTCTTATCTTCCTTTGTTTTCGTCCGCTGTACCTCTAGATCGTTTTCACCCTTATCTCACCAGCTTTGCGATCCAATAAGTGTGTCGAAAACATGACCCAGCCTTGGACATCACATCCAGACTCTCACCCAGATTTTCGACCCACAAACTTATACTCCACCAAGGTTATTTAACCACTAAGTTCAGAACCCCCAGGTTTTCGACCCACTTTTTCAGACTTGACCAGCTTTTCGAACTACTTTTTCAGACCTCCCAGTTTTGCGTCTCACTTTTTAAGACCCTCAAAGTTTTCGACCTCCTCAATATTAAAAATACAGTGGGTCTAAAACCTATGGCTCTTAAAAATGAGTCGAAAACATGAGGGTCTGAAAATTGGTTCGAAAAGCTAGACAAGTCTGAAAATGTGGGTCGAGAACCTGAGACAAGGGGCTGAATTTAGTGATTCAAAAACGTGGGTGTCAATCACCATTAAAACTCAATTTTCGCTGAGCGGATTGACTCGCACAATAGCTCAGTCGAAAGCTTTAATACATTTTAGTTTGATGCAGAAAGGATTCCAACGCCTTCCGGCAGTAAAAGTGAGTCAAGTGGGCTCGGATCGTGCGAAAAAAAAGAATCCAACAAAACATGTTATAAATTGTGTCTCGATAAAAATGCTGTTATTTCCGCCATATTAGGCTCATTTTGTAGAGCACAGAGCTCTACAATTCTAATGGGTTAAATAAAATTTTAAATGGGTCCATGAGACCCAGATAACACGAAAACAACAATATTATACACAGTCCAATCACACTATATTGCTGTTATTAGTCTCATGTTGCTGAGCAATTCATTCTCTGTCATCATTAAATACTCAATTTCTGCATGCAATATGGCTGGTGTTCAACCCATTTTGTAAGTTACTGCAAATATAGCCGTGTTCTTCTATCTAAATAACCTACATATTAGATACTCAGAATTCACCACCTTGGCGATAAGATAAGATACCATCACATAATACATTGTTAATATTAATGCATGACGTTTTATTATGTTATTTATACGTATACAAAATATCGTCCCAACCCCTATTGACCTGCTCTTCCACAGAACTTGGGGCTCACATGAGTCCAAGAATGTCCCTATTGCAAGAACTCTGCCAAAATCTAGGAAACTAAACAATAAAATATTCATAAAACATTTAAAAAATATAAAATACATAACAATACAAAGTAATAATGTGGCAAAGTTTTTGAAACTGACCTTGGCTTTTTGCTTCCGTTTAAGTTCAGCTTCGCGCTCTTTCCTTTCCTTACGCTTCTCTGCTGCAGTTTTAACTTTTGGAGCATCGTGTTCATATTCATCTTTAAAATACAAGTTCCGTTTCAACGTTTCAATGCCGTAAAACAGACGGTAATGCAAACAAGCAAATCATTTCTAATATAAACTAGTGTCTCGCAAGCAAAGGTTAAACGGTTGTGTAATTATTAACTTATCATTTGGTTTAATCATGTGTAACAGGATGTGGTGTATATACCACCCTAAAATATCTTAAACCCTGAACCCGTTGAATATCCTAAAACTTCGTCGACCCTAAACCCATCTAAAGCAGCTGATAACCCATCAAGTATTTGTGCTGGTCTCTAGATAACCAAACCGTCGCATTCAGAATACAGGAAAACCTATATAGCCAATTCCTGATGACCTGTACACTATACCTAACAAAGCAAACTATACTCCGGAAGTTGTGTTCATTGATTTCTAAACCCATGAAATATGCATCATGGAATCTATAGAACCAAATCATTGTACCTAGCCTTCAGAAATACCTAATTATATATAGACCATTTTTGACGCCCTGCACGCAAAACATAATCAGACAAATGAAAACGAACTATATCTTGAAAATCGGGTTCATCGACCGTGAAACCTTGAAACACCATAAAAAATATAAGTCAAGTTGGACTCTAGATAGCAAAACCGCTGTATTCAACGTGTGTGATTGCCTAATAGACACTCATTGTAAGGTAAAACAAACAATAACACTGCTAAATTTGAAAAATCTTTATTTCTGGCAAAGGATAGACGAACCATTTTCAGGCGTTCATCGACCCAGGGAATGCCCCTACAAAACAGTCGAGGTCAACATAGTTGTAGATCTCGATAACCTGATCATCCATTTTTCGATGCAAACCCTCTGTCGCGAGATATTGGCTACGAAACACTGGTACCCGCATGGCCAAATTTGGCGAAGAACCCTTAAAACCTGTTTTTTTTGCCATTTGAGCTGGAAGATCGAGTCGAAGCTGTACGCGTTCAACTAGAGGGTGCGATCTTCATCACGTTTTGCTATCGAACAAGAGTTTGTCGAAATGCGTGAAATGAAAGCGACAGACAAAAACAAATTTTCACGATTTCCCCATAGCGCCCTCATTGGAAACTCAGCTCACTAAGCTTGCTCCGTTTCAACAATAGCGAGAAGTCGACAAAGAGGTATTACCAAATTATTTCTAAACCGCAACATAGCGTCCGTACATATTAAAAATAGCTTAGAAAAGAAGTTTGTCTAACGAAATTAATTAAATGCTGTCGGCGACAGTTAGAGCTACCCAAACAGTATCCACAAAAGTACTAAACATCACAACTCGTCTTAGAGTTGTATCCATCCTTTTCGCTTTTTAGAGATCGAACATTACTATTTAAAAGGTATCGTAGTTTTATTTGTAAGAAAATGCAGGGTCCGAACTGGTTCTGTTTGAACAACGCAATGTATACACAGTGTTGAGCGTAGATCAATTCTGAGTGTAGTGAATGAAACCAGAGAAGCGAAGAATCCATTACTAGCCGTGTAGTGGTGAAATTTGTCAGTCTGTTAATGGGTTTTAAGGTAACAGCACAATTCAACTTTGGCTGGGCGGATTATTTCGCACTACAGCTCAATCAAAAACAGCAACATCTCCACAACCCCTTCAGCTATATGGGTGTTACTGATCTCACTTTGTAGAGCAATTTATCTAATATATCTGTGTATTTGCACACTGTCTCTAAATCCGTAAATGCTAAATATATAGTTATACCCCCTTAGCTATTTAATCAAGATGGCTAATATTTGGTTCATTTTTTAAACTGATACTCAATATCTGCACTTGCTGTGCTGTTATTATCATTAATTACGCTACATGGTTGGGTCAAAACCGGTTTTCGAATGAGTCAATGGCATCCAAAGTACATGAAAACCGTAATATCTTCTCAACCGTCCGAGCTATTTGGTTGTTATTGGCTTCATTTTGTGATGCAATTTATTCCCTGTGTGATTGCACATTGTAAGTCCCTAGATGCGAATTAAACAAACGGCTATATCGCCTTAACTATTCAGTCAACGTGGCTAATATTCGGCTCAATTTGTAAGCTGATGCCCAATATAACTGTGCACGTCACTGTTAATGACATTAAAAACACTCAGAATTCACCTTTTTGGCGATAATACAAGCTAATAGGTTATTCTTTTGTTGAAATTTTAAATTCAGTCATTACTGACTACATCCATGTAAATTGGACTCAAATTCGATAGTTAAAATAGTAACAATGAGTTGCAAAACAAGAAGTCACTAAACTCCGGCAGGGAGTAACCGGATTTCCGGTTCCAGCGAAAATCGTGTTCCGGTTGCGGTTCCGGCAAAGGGAAAAAACCATACCGGAACCGAAATTCGGGTTTAAATTTTTTGTTTGAAATTTTCCACGTTTTTTGCTTCATCTGTAATCCAAACATATGTTATATTATACAATGATCAAGCTCCAATCCAAGCAAAAGAAAAGTTTACCTAAGCAATTTGAGGTGTGAAACGTAAGTAGGGCACATAATTTCAGCAAGAATTTTTCATAATAACCTGCAGGAGTTTGTTAACAAATCAAAGCCAGGTCGATATTTGTCGATCTAGAAGTCTGTGGGGTACATTCGAATTAAACCGGTCCAACTCGGTAACAGAGCATGGCTTACGCAGAAGTACACAGAGTATGCTTGGCTAACATAAATTGCGTCAAGCACCCGTCAGTGCGCTTGTAAACTTAGTAAATCAGTTGAAATTGAAGTAAACTAACGTTATCTGCAACGCATCCCAGAAACTGCTTTCTTGGCAATGAACTGTATTTATTGAAACTGTGCTAGCAGCATCACAGTTTGTCTCATTTATGGCATTCTGATTAGAAAGTTATCATTATCATCTAACTGACTGGCACTGTTTGTCCAACGCTAGCCTAAACAGTATCTCTGACCACTGGTGAGAAAATTACCTTCTATTATTCTCTTAGAACCATATAAACCAATAATTTCAAGTTTCCTACACAAAAACTTGTAACAAACGTATGTGTAGTAAAGTGAGGCGAACGGAGACAGAGCGAAAGTGTGTATTCTACGCTCCAAGCTTTATAAGCACATTCAATTTGACGCAGTGTACGCAATGGTGTATAGTGGAAGGCATTTTTGCTCTGGGTGTCCAAAAAAGATATATTGATTGATAAATAAACATTCTTAGCTTACTTAGCCTCTGTAAAGTTTCAGAAAGACAATAATGCCATACTAAGTGTAATGTAAAAGTTATTTTTAAGGCATTTTAAATCATTCTTCCTTTCTTCCTTCATCTGCTTTACTATATATAAATTTTGAAGACCAACCAGGTTCCGGTTATTCCCTGATCTCCTGGTGTATTGCAAATTTCAGGGCGTAGGTGAAACAGTGCGAGCGGCGTTTCCACTGAGGGCGCAAGTGGAAAATCGTGGAAATTCCTTATTTGTCTGTTTCTGTCATTCATAACTCATCTTCGGGTGGATAGATTAAGGTAAATATTTTTACTCAATGACAAATGCGAAGAGAACGTGCCATATTGGTTGAACGCGAACAGCTCTGACCAAATCTTTGGGGTCAAAATGGCAGAAACAGGTTTTTACAGGATCTTTGCCAAGTCTGGCCATATACGGCTACCAGTCTTTTCGCGACACATGCTTCGCATTGAAAAATGGAACCACCAAAATAATCAGCTTATCGAAATCTACAACATTGCTGACTACGAGTTTTTCACTCCCTGGATCGCTGTGAACCGAATATGGTTCATCGACCTTTCGCCAGAAATCGATTTTCAGCGACAAATTGCGAATTATATCGATATATATAATATGGTTCACCGATTTTCAAATTTCGCCGTGTTATAGCTTGTTTATACCTTACAAAGACTGCCTATTACGTTATCAAGCACCCTGAATACGATACATTTAGAGTCCAACTTGGCTATATTACACCTTTTCATGGGGTTTCAAGGGTTTTACGGTCGACGAACCTAATTTCAAAAAATGTAGTGTGCTTTCAATTGTCTGATTATGTATGCTGTGCAGGGAATAAAGAATTGCCTATATAAGTATTTCTTAAGGCTCAACACAATGATTTGGTTAATTTGGCTCCAGCGTGCATATTTCAAGCCTTTTCAATGAATTTAGGGTCAAGGAACGATATTTACAAAATATAATCTACCTTCTATCATTTGGTTACGTATTACGTACGAACCATCAAAAATTGCCTATAGAGGTTTTCCCGTATACTGAATACTATGGTTTGGTCATCTAGACTCCAACACGAGTATCTTGTACCCTTTCAGACAAGGCTCAGGTGTAGGGTCAATGAACCCAATTTCAAAAAAATAGTCTTCAGTATTTTGGCACAAGGCATCAAAAAAGATTATATAGAGTTTTTTCGGTACGCTGAATACAATGATTTTGTTATCTAGAATCCAGCGGGCATTTCAGGTTTTCCAATCCGTTTAGGGTCAATGAATCCGATCCAGAATATACTCTGTCTTCAGTTGCTTGGTTAAGTATTGCATACAGGTCATCAACAATATTGTTTGCTAGTAGACCGAATACGACGGTTTGGTTATCCGGAGACCAGCACAAATACTTGATACGTGGTAAGTAGTTTTTGATGGCTTTAGGGTCGTGGAGATTTTAGAATTTTCAACGGATTCATGGTTCAAGAGGTTTTAGGGTAGCATATACATCAAAAACAGCCTGTTACAGCTGATTAAACAACATAAACAACTTAACAATGAGACCAAGCTCGCGCCGTTTCACACTCGTTTGTGAGCTACTAGTTATTAAGCTGTCACTTGCATGTGCGAGTGAGGATAGTTGGGTATAAAATAGCAACCTAAATGGTGTGTCATTTATAAATTTTCCAACTGAATCAGTCTAGATTCAAAGCTGTGGGTTATGCGTTCACAGCAATATTTAGCTTTCCACTATGCATCTAATAAAAAACTAGAAAATCCATGCACCCAAAGAAAAACACTCCACCAATAAACGCTTTTAGATAAATAAAACACCGTTCGCACTGTTTCGACAATCATTAAGCTTAAAAACTAAAACAATAATAATTGTATATAAATTATGAAAAACGGTACCAATATTTTCATTGGATTCCGGTTTGCACGATACAGTTTGAAGAACATCAATTTCGTGTTTGTCGGAACAATCTATTTGCGTTTTATCAATCCCAACGCTTTCGTTTTCATTGTCGTCAAGCAGCAAATTCTCCATCTGTCAAAATTTAAAAGCCACACTGCAAAACTTACCGGATTTGGCCTGAATTTACGGTGAGTACCACGCACAGCTCAGTTTAGAACAAGATTTTGATGCGAATTTTGATATGATGCATCTGAGAAGCATTATAATTCAAAATGTCGCCACATTGTCAAATAGGAATCTTTTTTATGACAAATTTATGCAACAAATGATTGGAGCAGTGCAACAAAAAGTTACGACGTGAAATTTAAACACAATTAAGCGCCAAATAAACAGTTTAGGAAAATCTGTCATGAGTTATTATCTAAGAAAAATAATTTTAGTGAACACTATTTAACGAAAAGCCGCTCGCTTATCCCATATGCCGGTGTCTTTAAAACAATAACTTATTTATACCCACATTATATTCTTGTTGACAACTAAATAGCATTTGCAATAGCAAGTTAAACAGAAATATAGCAAAATAATAGCATTGCAAAGTAATTTGACTAATAATAACATCGAACTACGCAGTATTCAGCTGAATATTGAGACATACAGAGAATGTAGCAGTCAGACATGAATAAACACAATACTTTGTTTTACTAACAAAATTTCACATTTCCAAGGCACGCTTCCGGAAAGACTAACAAGGCTTGGAATACTAGGCACCGAACACCAACGATAAAACAAAATAACAAGGCTCTGGCCAACAAGAATTCAGAGACATGTGTTCTCGCAACGACGCTCAGAATTAATAGGTACTAGTATAATAACTG
>JASANE010018976.1:0-10054 GCA_030248225.1 Trileptium ribeirensis
GCAGTTTTCAAGAAGTACTGTCTAGTGAAAACTGCTTTGTGATTACAAATTATTATTATTATGTTAAATGTATCTATTGAACACTCATAAAAGCCATGATTTTACGACTATCTATAACTTAGCATCTGGCCAAATTCAAAATTGCTTTCAAAAGGAAAAGTGTGTCAGCTAACCGTTGAAATATATACTTGGCAAAAATGTACCATAAATTAAACATTACCATGTACCATTAACATGTACCATAAATTAAACAATTACTTGTTATTCCGATAAGGATCACTTTCTATTTTGAAATTCCACGGTTTCAAAGAAAAAATATAAGTGGTCACAAACCGAAGACACACATAGTGTGGATAAGAATTTTTTATTTCGCATAGTCAAAATATAAAAAAAAATTTAATATTAATTTCAACATTTCGTTATTAATAAGTTATACCTGAACAGAATATCACACCTGAGTAAAAGCTAAATGAGTTTCGAAATTCAGTTTAGTTTATGGTAGGCGTGTATTTCACGGTTATAAAAAGAAAATATAAGTGATCATAAACAGAAAACTTACGAATAGAAAATTTTTTATATCGGATAGTCAATATAAAAATTTAATATTAATTTTAACATCTCGTTACTAACTAAGTTACAGCGGAAATCATGCTCGAGTGAAAGCGTAAAAGTGTTTCCAACTGCGGCTTATGGTCGGTGTTTATGTAGCTTATATTCAGCAGCTCAGCGATGGTATGCGGCACCCGGAGCATAGCCAACATTTTAGTCCTCTATTCAGGTATAGCAACAATCGCTCCAACACCGCACATGTTTATATCAAATAGTTTTTAACAATTTTGTCAATTGCAACATACAAGTGTTACAAGAAGTCCGTTTCTTAATGCTCGCTTACATTGTTAACACGGCCGGAGCATAAGCAAATGAAATAAGAATCACATAAAGTTTCTATCAAAAAAATAAAAACGTTGTCCTAGATATATAAATAAAAACAAAATAAAAACGAATAAAAATATAAATGCTGTCATAGAGATAAAAATAAAAATAAAAACGAATAAAAATATAAACGTTGTCCTAGAGATAAAAATAGAAATAAAATAAAAACGAATAAAAATAAAAAACGTTGTCCTAGAGATAAAACTAGAAATAAAAATAAAATAAAAACGAATAAAAATAAAAACGTAGTCCTAGAGATAAAAATAAAAATAAAATAAAAACGAATAAAAATAAAAACGTAGTCCTAGAGATAAAACTAGAAATAAAAATAAAATAAAAACGAATAAAAATAAAAACGTTGTCCTAGAGATAAAAATAAAAATAAAATAAAAACGAATAAAAATAAAAACGTTGTCCTAGAGATAAAACTAGAAATAAAAATAAAATAAAAACGAATAAAAATAAAAACGTTGTGCTATAGATGGATTTTTTGGCGATTAATTTTGCGAAATCATCGATAGTTTTTTGACATCAATAAATTCCAATGACGACTTGATGCCATCTTGTAGAATAGAGACATATCCTAAGGCATTAGGGGGCACCGGCGAAATTATTAACGCATCTCCTGATCTGCCCGTAAAATTGAAAACAGGATTAGTTAAGGTCGCGAAAGATGTCGCTACATTTTGCATTTTGAAATTTTGTATTCTCTACACAAACCACCGACTGGCTCATTTTACCAGAGGGCAAAACACGTGCACACTGTGCGATTTCCAAGGTTTGGAAATACGCGAGGACAATATACACCTTTATGTATATTTTGATCTCGAGCTCACGACTTTTATCAAATTATAAGCCCGGTTTTAAAGCTCATATCGGGTGCTGGCAGCTTGTTCCTAGCGGACCTAATATTGGGAAGGAAGTTTTACGACCCCAATATTCAAACTTGTTTCAATTTTGTTGTTCAACACGCTGAATTGGCTATCTCGCAATCTCATCGAAATCTCAAACTTCAGCTCGATGAGACGAGCGTCATTAATATATTTAAGCAGAATGTGTTTAGAAACTTGTGCAAAGTCAAAATATTTTTAAAACCAGATATCTTCTTTATCGTGTTACACGAGATAGTGCTAGTAAGCAATACAATACTTGGTTTCAGGTTGATAGATTTTAATGACTAAGCCACTTTGAACTGTTTCTATATCGTATCCATGTAAAATTAAAAGTTATGAAATGTTTGTTAGGTATCCGTGTGTTGTGTATATCAAATTCTTTTTTATTTACAGATGTCTGACTTTGTTCATTTACAAACAGCGGGGTTGTTCATTTATGGCCGACTCATCGACAAAAAAAACTTGTATACTGCCATTCCATATTTTTGCAGAATTTAAATCGCCGTTGTGAAATAAATTTGTGCTGAAAGATCATTTTTAATTTCAAGTTTTAATTTTATTTTTACTCTCATGTACGTTTGCAAAATTATCATGCGAGTGGATAAACCAGAACAGTGACTCGGTATGCTAGCTATTGGATAAACTATATTTCTTAACTGCTCTATAGTGCAGTAGAGCATTTGGTAACTTTGCCAAATGATTATTGTATTCTTGCCGCCTAAATGTAACAAGAGGCACGCGTGGCGACGCCCCTGCGCTTAGCATAAAATGCATTAGATGCTAAGATTATTTTAACTAGAATTTCGTGACTCGACATGATGTCCTTCGGACGTTACATTCTATAACAATACCGCATATGTGATCCCATGATACTTTGTCGTTTTACTTTACGTATGCACACGAGTCTTGTAAGGCGTCCTCGCAGTAATACATACCTGTATATGTTCTTCAAATATATATTATGTAATTACTGAGAAAAATCGCAAAAGTGCTCACATGAGCGATAAGATTGTTGTTTTGACTATCGATTGTTTGCGTGTCATTGTTCAGTTTTAAGACAGCACACAAAGTAGCAATAATAATTGCAATAAGCCGACAATAATGAATTGTGAAATTCGGCGAATTGCATTGCGGGCGGTTTCCTTGCTCATGCGCTGGGTTTTGACTATGTTATATGCAGCTATGCACTAGAAACTATTTCAACCAGGTGGTTCTTGTTTGTAGGGGTAGATGGTCCTGAGTTGTTTTCGATCGTTTATTGAATTTTGTTGCATATGACATATGGTTGCCTTGGAACGACTTTGTTTGTATTGGGGTGGGATAAGTCAAAACATTTTGCTATTAATAGTCCTGTAGTTCTCGGAATCACTGAGAGATGACATTCAAGTGCGTCGAAGCTTAGGTATTTAAGCCAGCACTCACTCTGCTCTAGGCCTCACTTCTGTTCTACCGTCATAGAGGGCGGCAGTTACTGTGCCTCACTTTAGTTCGACAGTCAGAGAGTTTGACGGTTGTTGTTTAGCCTCATTTCAGTTATTCAGCAGTCTTATTCTTTGGTTATTACGCGATAGATTGGAGTTTTGTGCGTTGGTTGCTTCGCTAGCTATACTTCTACTTCTGTGGTTATCGTAAGTCAGTCTTAGATTGTGGTTTGGACGTTGTAGTGATATTCCCAGGTTACTTCTGTTCGCTAGCAGCTTTAGGATTTTTGGTTTTTAGCTCATTTGTATTACGGCATAAAGACATCCCTACTTAACGGTTATTTGCGCGAGTGGCATCTCAGCATCCTAGTATTTGGCGATTATTGTGGATAGTCACGCGGCTCGTGGATATTAAAGCGGTATAAATATTTCCTGGGAAGAATTAAAGATAGAGACACTGCGGCATGATGATGAGTGTTAAAGAGCATGTGTTCACCTTTGCGATATTTTAACAAATATTCTTCTCTTTTTGTGTTTGAAGATTTTATTGATTATATAGTTTGGTGGATTCTGGATTTTGTACGTGCGTACTTTGCTCATCATTTCAATTAGAGTTGTTTGTTTTGAACCGCAGTATATACTTATACAGTGATTGCTTTGATTGAAACTGTGTACTTCTTTTGCTGAGAATAGACAGAGTGGAATTGTTTGTGTATACACGCATAGACAGTGAGATAGTATTATAGCCTAGAGGCCAGGCTGAGAGTTTAATTCGAGTATTTTGGGGGCATTCATTTGACTTAAGTGGTACCATGAATAAAAGGATCAGAGTTCATCGTTTTTCGTAACGACAGTCGGACATTCACCAAAAGTCCAGAGTGTTGAATTTCTCTATAAAACATTACGTTCGATTTGTTCTTCGTTACATAAATGTGCGCTCATTTTAGCTTATGTTACGGATGTGACAATTATGTAGTTTCCAAAATTTCACTGCTTAGAAATCTAGCGTAAAATTTCCTATCACATTCCACAAAGTTTACTTTATATTTCACCAAACATGTGGAAGCTTTAAATAGGGTATTGAATTTGATGGGATACCATGAACGTGGTTATATAATTTGAAATAATTAGCCTATAATATTCACTCCGCATTAAAAAAACTGTTTAAAATATAGCGTGTCGACGTCACCATAGCATACAGTACGTTGTGTCCTATGAAACAGTCCTATGTGTTAAAAAGTAAATCGTTTTGATGACAGTGAAACATGATTGATTATAGAGGAACAAATCTTCTACCTGTATGGAAATTTATAACATAAACATCGATTAATGTGACCTATCATAACATTCACACAGTGCCAAAGTTATGCGGTTAGGCGTGGAAAAATGCACAAACATTAACTTTTGGGATATGCTAAATTATGCTAAACATTTAGTTTAATGAATAATTTGGTAGTGGTTTTAAACCGAGAATCAGCTACAATCTCTTACATGACATCTAAAAGATCAGAAAAAAACTGAAGCATTAAAATCTCAATATATATTGTAATAGTTTGTTATACGTAGTTTCTATGGAGCAACTTAATACAATAAAAAGTTTTTGCATTGACTCATTGCGCTGTATAGCATACGTCTGACTGCGAGTTGTTATCCTGTCTCGTTGTGAAGAACCTTAAGGGTACGAGCAAAAGTGTCGTCATAGCTCAGTGATTAGCGAGCTCAACTCTAACGAAATTTGCTCGCGTTCGATTCATCGCGACGGCATCAGTTTTTTCTAAATAGTCTAAATGCAAATTAATTCATGAGATAAAGGAATAAACATGCATTTGCTTTCTACACAGTGTGTACTTTTATTATATTACTAGTGCATTCATATAGCTCAAATGAAAACAACTGCATACTAGCTCGAATCCTTATGCATGTTTAAGTGAAAATATACCATCGTTGATTAGCTGTTATTTTAAGGACAAAAACCCTACGACGATTAAAGCGTAATTAAGAGCCCTACGCCGCTTCAATTAATACATATTAAAATATTGAATGCAGGAAAAAATGAAAGTAAATTGTAAGGCCACATAGCATTGCTTATGCGTTAGTGCATTTTTATCCAATATATAAAGTGAAACAGACATAGAACAGAGGGCATATTTACCACGTCTCAGCGGATCCATGACAATTGGACCCATCGCAATTGGACCCAAAGACCCATCATGCCTAACCCCCTACACACGGTGACCCACGGGACCCATGACCCATCGGTTACATTCCATTCCCGCTCTGGGTAATGGGTACAGCTACTTGAGAAGACCCCGTGCAGCAAATTGCATAAAAAATGATAATCGCAAACAAAGACAGGTATCGAAACCATATAGTGACTAGTTTATTGCTTTTAATATAGAGTGTTGTGGGCCTGACTTGTACATTCAAATATAGAATTAACGTTATGCGTTAACTCATTATAATCTTATTAACAAACGAGCAAATTTTTACAAGTAAAATATTTTATTCCAAGATTAATTTAGTTTAGATATATAATATATTAAAAATTGCACCGTTATAATCGCTATTTTTTAAAATTGCCCCGTTATCGTCGCTATTTTTTTTTAAAATTGCACCGTTATCATCGCTATTTTTTAAAAATTTCTTTAGAAGAGCTGTCTTTCTTTTTTAGCTCTATAATCTTGAATCAATTTACGCCAAATTTTATAGCAGCCTAGTTATATATACTAAAAATAATTGGGAATTATATAATATCATATAATACATGCTCATGCCGATGTCTCAGACAGGTAGCCAACTGAACTCCTACTTCAGCATTATAACTATACTTATAATTATATGTATAAAAATTATGTATAAATAAATATAAATGCTAAATTTGATATTATTAAGAACCGCTTCATAAAAACAAACGTATGTAGTTCACCGGCAATAATACAAGTGTTAGCTCCTAATATATGTATACTGGGAATGCTGAAGAAAGCCTAGGTGTACGCAAAACTCAAATATCTTCTTCTAACGACAGTTGCTTGGAACATTAAAAATTAATTTAGAGTTTTTGTCGCCAGTGTGTTATCTGAAAATTTTATAGATTAGATTCATGCGAAAGTTTTTTTGCTGAAACCTATGTTAGAGTTGTTTAAATTTATTAATATCAGAAAACTTTTTACTTAAATATTCGTTTTTGACGTGTTTTTATTATTTTGGGTTCTTTTTCTTTGTCGCAACACAGTTCCAATGTGAATTTAACCCAGTTGCGGACAACTTGCGACATACCTTAGTCCAGCTGCAAAACATAAAAGGTTATAATATTCCTAAATATTAAGCATGTGTTCTAAAGTAGTGTTGGGCAACGGTCGGTTTTGAAATGGCCGGCCGTTAAAATTTTCGATTAAATTTTAAAATTAATTTATAAGATTTAGAAATCTAGATCCTTCTTTTTAGTGACCTTTGTAATATAAATAGCAATCAAAGTAAGTTTTAGGTAATACCGTACCTCCATTTTCAAGGGATAGATATATGCCTTTCGAATTAATAGGAGTTGTGCCAATAATATTCGCTTCTTTGAATTGTTGATCTGGAGCAGAAACTCGTCGCATCCCTATTTTCTGAAATTATTGTGCCCGGAAAGGCAGAAGAGGATGTTGTAGAAAAAGGTTGTAGTTTCGTATAAAAGCAAAGCAACAAAACGTGCAAATTATACGTTGCAAATATTTTAGATTTGCAACATATATGTACGGCCTAGTTTTTTGGTGTGCAAACTTGGTTTTATAGGTGAAATTTGGTCAATGGTTGTAAAAATTTTAAATTTTAAATTTTTTAAAATAAAAGTTATATATTTGTAAAACAAAAACAAGGTCATTTATTTAATTGTAACTATCTAAAATTATTCTACAAGCGGTTCATTTGCTTCTTTTGAATTTTATAACGCAAACCCCGATGTAATATTTTGTACTTGAATGTTCCAATGAGTCTTGATAACATTGCTGTGCCATAGTCTGTGCGGACTGCATGATATGCGTGCCACATTTTTAATGCAATCGCGAGTCTATAGGCCACGTTTTATCGACATTTTTTGATAACTTGAATGGAAACTATCATTGTAAACTTCAATATTACAAGTGCTGTAAACTTTCGTAATTGGTCGCAAATTTGGATTAGGTAATTATGAGGGGCGTTATTTGATAACGTTAGAAAAAATAACAGCTTAGAGTTGCGCGACTTCGGCCTAGGCTTAGTGAATTTCTGATATAAGGACCTTAGCTTAAGCTAAGGTTTAGGCATAGTATGCCGAGAACGGCATAGCCTGCATTTTATTTACATCCCTCAGGTTGCTTTGGCCGTAAGTTTTAGTTATTTACTGCAAGAATGTGCCGCGGGATACCAACATTCGTGTCGAATTGGGTTGATCTGTTGTTGCAGGATATGGATTGTGTTCGTCCTCTGGTATCAAATGCATAACCATCCTAGAATTCTGTTGTTTTAGACATGACATCGAAATTGTGAGAGATTTTTGAAATTATTTATTTAAAATTTAAACGAGAAAAAAAGTTATACCACAATCAGTCAACATGTTTGGATTTGGAAAAGTAAACTTTTATTAAAATTTACTCAAAGGTCAAGTGATATACCGTATAAATTCTTGACAGAAACGTGTCACAACAGCATTTAGTTTCGACACTTTACATAATATTAAACACATCTTTAATGTGCCCAAGTGTTTATACTAAAGTGGCCTCAAACAATGTCGATTCATCTATGTAATGAAAAGGAATTCAGGACAGCAGCACTGTTTCTTTGTTCAATATGCCTAGAAATTTTCTCCTAATGCTTATTCACAACTGTGATTGTTTAGTGTGATGTTTAGTTTCATCGGTGATTGCAGTTAATGTGATTATGCGACGCGTTTTCTTAGCCTTCCATGTATTAGCGCATAGATTAATATTATAGCCAAGGGCCTATCAGGAGCTTAATTTATAAGATCAGTGTTTAAAAACATCAATGTTATAGTTACACTTTCTTCGAACAGATGTCGGTGTCGATCGATCGTCAATAAAAAAGTTGCACACCTGTGGTGAGAGACTAGGCTAGACGCACGGCGCGAGTTGACGCGAGGACTTTGCTTAAATATAAGCTTAGCTAATAATATATTATACTTGTGCCCTTGCTGACACTAAAATAATACGGTAAACATTAATGTTATAGTTACACTTTCTTGCAACAGATGTCGGTGTCGATCGTCAATCAAAAAGTTGCATACCTGTGGTGAGACACTAGGCTAGACGCACGGCGCAAGTTGACGCGAGGACTTTGCTTAAATATAAGCTTAGCTAATAATATATTATACTTGTGCCCTTGCTGACACTAATATAATACGGTAAACAATAATGTTATAGTTACATTTTCTTGTAGCAGATGTCGGTGTCGATCGTCAATCAAAAAGTTGCATACCTGTGGTGAGACACTAGGCTAGACGCACGGCGCAAGTTGACGCGAGGACTTTGCTTAAATATAAGCTTAGCTAATAATATATTATACCTGTGCCCTTGCTGACACTAATATAATACGGTAAACAATAATGTTATAGTTACATTTTCTTGTAGCAGATGTCGGTGTCGATCGTCAATCAAAAAGTTGTATACCTGTGGTGAGAGACTAGGCGAAAAGCACGGCGCAAGTTGACGCGAGGACTTTGCTTAAATATAAGCTTAGCTAATAATATATTATACCTGTGCCCTTGCTGACACTAATATAATACGGTAAACAATAATGTTATAGTTACATTTTCTTGTAGCAGATGTCGGTGTCGATCGTCAATCAAAAAGTTGTATACCTGTGGTGAGAGACTAGGCGAAAAGCACGGCACGAGTTGGACGCGAGGATTTTGCTACAATATAAACTTAGTTAATAATATATTTTACTTGTGCCGTTGCTGACACTTATATAATACGCTAAACATTAATCACAACATAGTGAAACGTAGTGGAGATTGTGTGTTGTAGGAGTGAAATCTTTTAAATTGCGTCTCTGTGTGTGAATCTGTTACTTAATGTTTTTGAAGTAATTGTTTACAGGGCAATTTTTTGTTACTTAACCTTTTGGATGCGTTGCCAAAAACCCCAATTTTATGTTCTATGTCATGTTGACGGACGGCTGGTACGCCGAACAAGCGATCGCCAATCGCTAATGACAAAAGGGGATGGTAAGGGGCGCACATAAGTTTACTCATGCATAAGCAAGAACCTACCGGTATGGACATCCCTGTGCTTTGGGAAATTTAGAGTAATTTTCCTGTTTGGACACCTGGAAACTGTTGTTTCAGTTGAAATGAATATTTACGGTACTTGCGTCCCATGTTGAAATGCACATGCAGTTGTTGATTTAGTAATGGTTCCACCCTTTATAGCGCAATCACCCGGCCAAACTAAAATTACACATATTTTGTATTTTAATTTTCCATTGAATCGATCTGTATGCCACAAAATTTAATAAGAATACCGTGTGCTTCTAAAGCAATTATTGCTCGCAAAAACAGCTAATAATTGTTCAAAATTTTTCGTATTTTTTGCTACTTGTACACACACGAGGCCACAGAATTTTCCAGTCTTACTTGGACGACTATCGGAAGCATTTATAAATTTAGTGGCATTGCTAATACGACAGTCTCAGCGCAGCAACTATTGCATAGCAACGTGTATATTAAATTGTAGAATAATGATCTCTATGTTAATATGCATTGGCCTACCGCTGATTCAGAGAATCAGCTGGCGCAGTGGAATAAACCGCAGGTCTCGGCTCGCACCTTGG
>JASANE010018977.1:0-14187 GCA_030248225.1 Trileptium ribeirensis
GCGACAGCCCCCGTCTTAGACTTAGGCTTAGTACATGGATCATATAGGGACCTTAGCTTAGGCTAAGAGCAAGGCTTAAGCTTAGTATATCGAGAACGGCATGGTATGCATTTCACTTCCGCCCCTAAAGGTTACATTGGCCGAAATTCTTATCAAAAGGTTCACAGTATGTACTGAGATCTCTAACCCAGCCGGAAAACGTGGACACTTTAAGGGGGCGACAGTCTCGGTGAACTAAGTGTATGAGGGTTTCCCAATGCCCCTTCACTGTTTGAACAGGCCACCACAACCGAAAGACATACATCATTCACTAGACAGCATTAGCAGTATTCGCACGACGTTCCTGCCCAGGAGCTCCAGGGCCAGAGGTTGGCAACTCTCTTCTGCACTTAGCCCACGTTTTGTGGCAAAACAGATATGAAGGTGCGGAGTTCCTGCAGGTAGAGGTTAGGCAGCCCGCTTTCCCTGTTACATAAAGCTATAGATTCATTGTTTGTCTCCAAACAAGCAATCAAAAACGGAAAATCAAAAATCTGAAAATTTAACGAAATGTATTAGGATAGTTGTTCTTAAAATTTGGGTTATAGCACGGAAAATGTAAGCTCCGGCAGAGATAGCAAAGTTATAGCTTTGGATGATCGAATTTTCATTAAAAATCCCTTATGTTTCGATCTGACGTTTGTGACAATCAGCAGATATTTGGCTTACTGGTAAGATGTTTGCATCTTATCCGGTCGATTATTGTGCAAAGAGTCGACAGCGGTGTCTAAATATTCATGTTAACCTCTGATACAAACAAACTCTCAAATTTCGAGATTCATAAATCATAAATTTCAGGAATTCTAAATTTACATTAACGTAACTTTTGACATTGGATATAATTTTTTACTTACTATTGATGTCTAAACATAAACAATTTTTAGAACGTGTAAATGTAACGATGTCAGTGAACCGTTGATAATACAAATATACACGGCCTGTCTTTATTCGGCAAATTTGGAAATGATATTACAATAAAACAGCAGAACATTAAGGACGCCAGAAATGGAAAATAATACCATGCAAATATCTTTGTTTAAAAAACCTCAAGTTTTTGTTTATATAGAATTGCCCCACGACATCTGTATTTTTAATAACACAAACGTTTTTTATTTAGGTATATCAACTGCTTATACATATAAATTCTAAGGTGATAAAAGTACTGGTTTTGGGAGTACAACAACTTGGACGCGAAATACAATTTGAATCTTCCCCTTCGGAAATATTTCAAAACCTAGTTTCCGGAGCACACCGATCTGCACGGCGTAAATATATTTCGAGCCAACAGAACACTCCATCGTTTTCAGCGACCATAAACTCTTTATATCCACAGATTCAAGAAATTATAGAACGAGAATGAAAAGCACGAAATTAGTGCCGTCTCAGGGATTCCAAGGAGCTACAGTGCATTTCTAAAAAGGATACATGGATCACATATACCATTCAAACCAATCATTTTATTGTTTCAAGCACCCACGATTACCTTTAAAATCATAGATTCAACAAACTATAGTATTAGACTGAATATCACGAAATCATGGATGGTTCCGAGAGAAGGAAGAGTCCCCGAAGATGCAGTACCCATTTCGAAAGGAGGACTTCTATCACAGATACGTTCAGGTGAATTGATCCATCGTTTTCAACATTCTTTGAAATTTATATAATAGGAAATGCCAAAAATACAACATTACATTGGAAACCACGAAATCTTGCGTGGTATGAGGGGTGAGAGTCTCAGGAATTACATTGCTATTTCTAAGAGTCTAAATCGGTCACAGGTACAATCAACTAAATGATTTCATTGTTTTAAGTAGTCTCTGAGGCCTTTATAGCGACCATATGATGTTTATTAATGATTATCGTAAAATGTGTCATATATAAAAATTTAAAATGAGTGTTTTGCAGCTCTATTTTATTTTCCTACGACCTTGTCCGGCAAGAAACTGTTGGCCATTAAAGTCATGGATTTCGTCCAGCTGAACACAACAGATATGCAACATTGTTGATATGAAGCCTGTGTTTCGGGATACAACAAAAATCGATGCGATACCTTTTCCAAAAGTGGTCTGCGATACCCCGTGGATGGGTTGCACGAATGCAACCGCATAAAGAATCATGACCTAGGCTATAAACTATTATGAGCAAAAGACCCTATGAGAATATCTTCATTCGTTCCTCAGAACGACCGGACTGACAGACACTGGTTAAATTTATCAATCCACATACAAACAAAAGCGAAAATACATGTCAAGCGAATTTTCGCCGTCAGAAACCTTGAAAATCTAGTTTTGGGAGTTAACAAACCTGCATTGTGGCAATATACTTCGAACATAGGAAGAATATTTGCAATGGGAAAAATTGTAAGATTCTTTTTGGGATAATCTGTACCGGTATACTGACGTTTTACTAAAGGTAAGTCCTTTTTTAGTTTGCGTGCCAGCTTGAAATGTAGAGCACAAATTGAGTTAGTATTGTCTATTTGCCGTGACAAACACAGGAGTAAACCCAACCGCGAAATTAATACTAATAGGTGTTCTTGTTTTATTTTTTTTCAGCGTGTTTTGGTTGTTTGTCATGAAATCAACTGTTCAAACATATGTTGTCGATCGGTAGCAATAGCAGTTATCGAAGTAAAATTAGAACCAGCGGGAAACTTAACTAAATATATAAATAATAAATTGGAAAACACTATATATTTAAGTACCATTTTGAGTTTCAACTAAAATCGAACAACGCAGCTTTTGACGTAGCTAAACAAACTTTGTGCGGTAATAAAAATCGAAGCCGTCGCCATACGCAGTTTTAATTTAAAACCAATTGCATTATTAAATAGAGACAAGGTCCCACCCATGGATGTAAAATAGAACATTTGCCGCCAGTACAAAAACATTTGAGTAAATCAGAGTTGTATAGTATATATCGGCGATGGCAAACCAATCGAGCAATGGGGATAGATGATACAGCTGACAGATATATGCATATAAAGGAAAAGATTAAACTACAAACGTCACTGTAATGATTATCGGAAGACTAGATTCGTTTGTACCACTATAAAATAATCGTTGAAATTTAAGCAAGTCAACGTAAACTGTATGCAGTTTGTGCTGCTTTCGATATATGCTAAGCCTAAGCCTGAACCTTAATGTAAAGCTAAGAAACTTATATGAACTTTATACAAAACCTGGTCAAGTCATTGTCCTCGAAATCCTAATGTGTTTTAAGATTCTGTATCCCTTGTGCCCAATTGTCAATATAAACAAACCTGTATAATTCCAATTTAGGAAAACCAATATTTAAATAGGTTAGTGTCGCCGATTATAAGCTTTTTAACTAATATTACTATTCGGTCGGGTGGCCGTATATTTGTAATAGGACCGTTCCGGCCTGTTACGTTGTTATTACGGACCGTTATAGCCTTAGCGACACCGGGAAGGGCGATAATTAAAGCCCCCGACAAGACATGACTCAGCACCTCATCGTGTGAACCCTACCCCCGTAGCGTCTTGGGCTCGTATTGTCCGCGTATCACATTGTCCATGTTGTTCGTGCATAACCGTGTCTGTTTTTGTCCGTTATGATATCATATGTTTTTATGTTTACAATTCTAATCGCTTCTCCATGTTGTCATGAATGTCCGATGTTTTATGTGAACCTGAGGTAATCATAAATGTGTATCGTTGCATGTATTTGATTTAGTGTTCAAATTAAGAGACTAAGAGTACGGGGAGGATTCGTACCAATCATAGGAAAATTTCTAGGTTCCTGAGACTTCGACCAGGTCAGAATTTACGGTGATTTTCTAAGCATGTAGGACCAAAATCACGACCGTCCGGAAATAGGAGGCCTCTCGGCCGTTCGCCAGCAGACGAACGGCAAGGATACTCAGATTTGCTGAGGAATAACCAAACGTCGAAGTATTAAATCTATATTGCTTGGTTGAAACGTTTTACAATGGTTAAGCTAGAAAGAAAACAATAGGACACGCAAAACAACATCGAGTCATTTCATGAGCCGAGAAAAGCGGACGCGGTTTCAGCAAACCGTAGCCGGTCAACGGCTAGGAATTCGAACTTATGCCCCGAATTTTTCGATGCAGAATTTAATGGGCTTTCCAGCGTGGAACCAAATCAGCCCAGAGGTTATCGAGTTATATTATTAGTCAAATCTCTTATTCCCCTAAACAGCCGCTGATTACGCTAGGTAGGGTTGCTGTCATCATTCGATCACCTCGATTTATCACGCTGGAACAAAGGAACAAAGGACGGGCCGACATTCCATGGATATAAACGATCTTCGCAGACAAAGATGTCAACATGTAATGTCTGCATGGCGTTACATGAGGAATATGGGACAGTACAATCCAAATTTGGGTCAAGTTTTATATTCAGAGCCTGAGTTTGGTTGTTTTAAGTTAATATTAATATCCGGTGATTTTCAATGGGCGAAAATTTCGAGGTTAGGACTATCGCCCAGAATCGCTGAATCAGTTTCACTTCGACACCGCGGAGTTCGGTCGACTCTACTGACCGGCTCCGTGGACATTCTTTTTATTGTTTCAACGACGTTTTATTTTCTGGTTTACACACAACTTGGATCGGATGGTCGAAGAGGCATCCACGTGGCGTCCCGTGCCACGTAAAGGGGTACAAGCTGGTGCTGCCCGCAGGGACCTACGATGTTGGTATGGGTGGCGGAGTTAGGACATCAATCAGGGGGTTTAATTTCCCCAAGGTTAGGTCATAGGTCGGAGTATGTTCACGAATACCTACCATAAAATATTGAGTTGAATGTAGCTAGTTACACTGCCCTGAGGTGAATGCTTCGTCCGCCGTGTGGCACTCCCGTCGGTCTAGAACCGCTACACAAACCACTTCTCTCGAATTACCTCTGTTCCGGTCAAAGGTTTTTGCGTGAACTTAGGTACGAAAATTCGGTCGATGTCTCTATGGTTCCCCGTGATCATAGGTAGCAGCAAAATAAAATTATTCGGATGTTATAGATCCACTTTTCCAAGCCCATTACATTGAGTAAGAGCTTTAGAGAATTTTTCCCTGAGCAGACCACGGTTAAAAAAATTTCATCCACAGTAAGGTGCAATACTGCAAGCTTGGGAGCAGAATTTTTGTACAATTTGCCCGGTTTAGTTGAATGATCGGCGCCCATAAAAAATTAAGAAATTCTGCCAATCGGTTCTAGAGTTATAGGTGTTGGGACAAACATTACGTTTAAGTACTCCAGGTATATTGCTGCAGGGCAACAAGGGATACTGAATCTTAAAACACATTAGGATTTCGAGGACAATGACTTGACCAGGTTTTGTATAAAGTTCATATAAGTTTCTTAGCTTTAGATTAAGGTTGAGGCTTAGGCTTAGCATATATCGAAAGCAGCACAAACTGCATACAGTTTACGTTGACTTGCTTAAATTTCAACGATTATTTTATAGTGGTACAAACGAATCTAGTCTTCTGATAATCATTATAGTGACGTTTGTAGTTTAATCTTTTCCTTTATATGCATATATCTGTCAGCTGTATCATCTATCCCCATTGCTCGATTGGTTTGCCATCGCCGATATATACTACACAACTCTGATTTACTCAAATGTTTTTGTAGTGGCGGCAAATGTTCTATTTTACATCCATGAGTGGAACCTTGTCTCTATTTAATAATGCAATGAGTTTTAAATTAAAACTGCGTATGGCGACAGCTCCGATTTTTATTACCACACAAAGTTTGTTTAGCTACATCGAAAGCTGCGTTGTTCGATTTCAGTTGAAACTCAAAATGGTACTTAAATATAAAGGGTTTTCCAATTTATTATTTATATATTTAGTTAAGTTTCCCGCTGGTTCTAATTTTACTTCGATAGCTGCTATTGCTACCGATCGACAACATATGTTTGAACAGTTGATTTGATGACAAACAACCAAAACACGCTGAAAAAAATAAAACAAGAACACCTATCAGTATTAATTTCGCGGATGGGTTTACTCTTGTGTTTGTCACGGCAAATACACAATACTGACTCAATTTGTGCTCTACATTTCAAGCTGGCACGCAAACTAAAAAAGGGACTTACCTTTAGTAAAACGTCAGGATACCAGTACAGATTATCCCAAAATGAATCTTACAATTTTTCCCATTGCAAAGATTCTTCCCATGTTCGAAGTATATTGCCACAATGCAGGTTTGTTAACTCCCGAAACTAGATTTTCAAAGTTTCTGACGGCGAAAATTCGCTTGACATGCATTTTCGCTTTTGTTTGTATGTGGATTGATAAATTTAACCAGTGTCTGTCAGTCCGGTCGTTCTGAGGAACGAGTGAAGATATTCTCATAGGGTCTTTTGCTCATGATAGTTTACAGCCTAGTTCATGATTCTTTATGCGGTTGCATTCGTGCAACCCATCCACGGGGTATCGCAGACCACTTTTGGAAAAGGTACCGCATCGATTTTTGTTGTATCACGAAACACAGGTTTCATATCAGCAAGGTTGCATATCTGTTCTGTTCAGCTGGACGAAATCCATAACTTTAATGGCCCACAGTTTCTTGCCGGACAAGGTCGTAGGAAAATAAAATAGAGCTGCAAAACAGTCATTTTAAATTTTTATATATGACAGATTTTACAATAATCATTAATAAACATCATATGGTCGCTATAAAGGCCTCAGAGACTACTTAAAACAATGAAATCATTTAGTTGATTGTACCTGTGACCGATTTAGACTCTTAGAAATAGCAATGTAATTAATGAGATTCTCCCCCTCATACCACGCAAGATTTCTTGGTTTCCAATGTAATATTGTATTTTTGGCATTTCCTATTATATAAATTTCAAAGAATGATGAAAACGATGGATCAATTCACCTGAACGTATCTGTGATAGAAGTCTCCCTCCCCTTTCGAAATTGGTACTGCATCTTCGGGGACTCTTCCTTCTCTCGGAACCATACATGATTTCGTGATATTCATTCTAATACTATAGTTTGTTGAATCTATGATTTTAAAGGTAATCGTGGGTGCTTGAAACAATAAAATGATTGGTTTGAATGGTATATATGATATATGTATCCTTTTTAGAAATGCACTGTAGCTCCTTGGAATCCCTGAAACGGCACTAATTTCGTGCTTTTCATTCTCACGCTATAATTTCTTGAATCTGTGGATATAAAGAGTTTATGGTCGCTGAAAACGATGGAGTGTTACGTTGGCTCGAAATGTATTTACGCCGTGCAGATCGGTGTGCTCCGGAAACTAGGTTTTGAAATATTTCCGAAGGCGAAGATTCTTACCATCGTTCAGAATGTATGTCGCGTCCAAGTTGTTGTATTCCCAAAACCTGTACTTTGTCACCTTAGAATTATACGTATAAGCAGTTGATATACCTAAATAAATAACGTTTGTGTTATTAAAAATACAGATGTCGTGGGGGAATTCTAGATAAACAAAAACTTGAGGTTTATTTAAACAAAGATATTTGCATGGTATTATTTTCCATTTCTGGCGTCCTTAATGTTCTGCTGTTTTATTATAATATCATTTCCAGGTTTGCCGAAAAAGACAGGCCGTGTATATTTGTATTATCAACGGTTCACTGACATCGTTACATTTACACGTTCTAAAAATCGTTTATGATTAAACATCAATAGTAAGAAAAAAAAATTATATCCAATGTCAAAAGTTACGTTAATGAAAATTTAGAATTCCTGAAATTTATGATTTATGAATCTCGAAATTTGAGAGTTTGTTTGTATCAGAGGTTAACATGAATATTTTAGCACCGCTGTCGCCTCTTTACACAATAATCGACCGGATAAGATGCAAACATCTTACCAGTAAGCCAAATATCTGCTGATTGTCACAAACGTCAGATCGAAACATAAGGGATTTTTAATGAAAATTCGATCATCCAAAGCTATAACTTTGCCATCTCTGCCACAGCTTGCATTTTCCGTGCTATAACCCAAATTTTAAGAATAACTATCCTAATACTTTTCGTGAAATTTTCAGATTTTTGATTTTCCGTTTTTGATTGCTTGTTTGGAGACAAACAATGAATCTATAGCTTTACGCAACAGGGAAAGCGGGCTACCTAACCTCTACCTGCAGGAACTCCGCACCTTCATATGTGTTTTGCCACAAAACGTGGGCTCAGTGCAGAAGAGAGTTGCCAACCTCGGGCCGTGGAGCTCCTGGGCAGGAACCCCGTGCGAATACTGCTAATGCTGTCTAGTGAATGATGTAGGTCTTTCGGGTGTGGCGGCCCGTTCAAACAGTGAAGAGGCATTGGGAAACCCTCATACACTTAGTTCACCGAGACTGTCGCCCCCTTTGAGTGTCCACGTTTTCCGGTTGGGTTAGAGATGTCAGTACATACTGTGAACCTTTTGATAAGATAGATTTCTAATTTGCTACTAAGTATCTACTTTAGTGAAATTGTTTCTGCGATACTACTTTTGAATTAATCCGTTCTCTAAGAAACTCTATTAGCTGGTAAATTGATTATTGCTGAAAGTCGAACCCGAAGGAGAGCTCGTGGCTGTTCTGCGGAATCACTAAGCAAAGTGTCGACGCCTCGCATCGCAGAGTTGATTTTGGCATAAGGATAAGCATTGCGAACTAGGCTCTGTAAGACTGAAGCATGCGTCTGTAATCCGAGCGGCTAATGCAAAGCTACCACCAACTTAGAATAACACTGTGCAGGACCTAGCCTGTTCGAACTAACACAAACAATAATAATCACGATTATTCACAGAAGGACGAGCGAGCTGGGCAGCACCGAAAATAGTAGCACCTGATCAAGGTGACATTCAGGTACTGCAAGGCGGCCGATTAAGCCGTAGGCGTTACATTAGGCGTTTTATTAGTGAAAAAATCAGACGAGCTACATGAAGTCGTTATGATCAAACAACACAAACACCGAGAATTCAGATCAAAACACAAATGTGTGAAAATGTTTTATTCATATACGGTAGATGCAATTGGTTAATAATAATGTTTGATGTTATTGTATGATACAAAATATAATAGCACTGTGAAATAAGCAATACGTCCTCACTCACGCACGGGAGAGGGTAGGAACCAATAAGGATGTCAGTAGAACATGCCAGAAGCTATTTTAAAAGTTTAAAAGCACAAATTTGAAGCCTAAATTCCCGATGCCTTGCGGCTGCAACAGTGGACAACCAGTGACTTGATTTTGAACTAGAAACAGGGTGTAATCGATAAATTGAAAGCCGAGTACTTTAATGTTGTAATACCAAAGCACGCCCACTCGTAACCTCTTCCGGCAAAATGACAATAATTATAAAAAACACTGCAGATGAGATGACATTATTGTACCGCGATGCCGGCTGCAAAATCGTTAATATTATTGAACAGCCTCTTTCTTTCTGACTATTGGCAACGGTTATTGTAATTTTTTAAACCGAACGACGAGTAAGATATCGAAAAGTATGTGCCGGTAACATCGGTACCGACGATGTCCGCGCTGTTAAAATAACCGTAAAGATCGCCCGTTCACGAGGCAAAATGTAGTCAGACGCGAAGCAGATTTTAATCGCTTCCCTCGTTTACAGTACTGCACAATCCAACGACTAAAACAAAGTATAACAATGACAACAGGCGTTACACTACAACTCGATAGATAACATCACAGTTGTGTCACTTATAACTGGAGAAATAACACACTGTTTGCCAATGAATGCAATACCGATGGATAACATTGAAGTATTATAATGCCGAAGTAAGTTAAAAAAGTTATATTTACAAGCTCAATGCTGCGGTAAATCGCAAGAAAAATGCTGTGCAGTATAATTGCACGCTGAAAACCGGATAGAGAAAGCAACAACGAACATGCGCACGTAAAACGCAGTGTAAAAGTAGTTGTACATGTCGCGTGCAATAAAATCGCTGGGCTCAAAAAGAAGGAGAATCAAAAAGAAACACACTTAACAAAGTGCGATTAAGAAATAGGCCAATAGAGCTGAAAGAAACAAAGACAAACCAAAAGAAAACCAGCGCAAAAGAAGACAACACCGGAATGGATACCCAGCCTACCCAACTGACCATACGCGCTGTTGAAGGAGTTCGGGACCACTAAGAAATGTTGAACCTCAAACGCCGCACCCTTGGTAGCCAATAAGTTTAGTAAAGAATGAATGCTCGTAACCCACAGCAGGGTCAAGTCGCCCACCGCTATTAAATAAAACAATAAAAAAACACAGCAGCTAAAACAATAGAAACAATGGATGAACATACCTCATTTACTTTCTCGCGCTTAATTTTCTATGTGAATCTGCATCATAGGATTCGTACGGTGGTCGGACTTGCTTTCATCGATTACGGAAGTCAAGCAACGCTAATTTCACAGAGTTTTGATTGTGGCCAGTGGCTTGTGGACTGACGTTACTTTTCAGACAGATCTTTTTAAAACCGGTTGGGGTATATACTATCTTTACCACACTTAACTGAGGGCTGTAAATAGCGAAAATTCCAGCAACATCTTTAACTTAACATTTTAGAGAGTCAAAACAGTGTTATAATTTTTGCCGTTATGCAATTTTAATATTAACTGATGTACGTTTTTGATTGAAAATTGGTGAGCTCGCATATGCTAAAGTAGATAAAGTTTGATTACATCGATCACCGTAACAATCTCTTGTGTTCCAGCACCAACTGCAATCTTTCTGTCTTTAATCAGTCTTTTCCTGCTATAAGCAACGTTTTATCACAAATGAACTCATACGGGTTAGATGATTACAACTATTTATTATTGTGAATAATTTATTAAATATTAATTTTGTTATTACTACTATGTCTGTTGCACAACTACGAATTTCTCCTTGTATACTGAGAAGTGTTGGGTAATTGCGTGATACTACTCCCATTTTAAGGAAAATCTTTCTAGTCCGATAAAAGGTTAAAATAAGCCTTTCTAAAATGACAGTGATGAATATAATTTTTATGCAGCAGTATACACCATCCTATTACTGGTTACGGTGATAAAGCAAAACTTTTTTACAACAGTCATAATTTCGGAAACGTTTGATATATTTCTCTATTTTATATATATTTTAGGCGGTTAGCAATTGACGTATACCGTCAAACACATTTGCAGAAATCACCTTCAGAGCACAGCTGGGCCCACGCCGACCGTATGCAAAGCCTCAGACGCGAGCCGCCAGCAAAACAAGCAAACAGACGACAAAGAAAAACAAAACGAAAACACAAAAACCCCCCACCCCAAGCCGCACGCAAAACCAAACCCCAAAAAACCAGGCCAAAAAGCAAACACACCAAAAAAAAAAACTTTTAGTGCTTTTCTTTTACAAGCGCTGATCAAATGCTGCACACTTTTAGCTGAAATTAGTGCGCAACTTTGCATTATCGTTCAAAACATGACATCAGGAAAACAGATTCGTTTAGAATTTTCTCAGCGCGGAAGATCGTATATAGCACACATACAAGCATAACATCGCGAGTGTAGCATTATTCTTTATAATAATAAGTGGGGACAATTACCAATTTGGTTGTTTGAGAGTAGGCATGAAAACAGATTCGTTTCAACTTTTCTTAGCGTAGAAGATCATAAAAGGCACACCTACAGGCATATCATTGCGAGTGTAGCATTATTCTTCATAATAATAAGTGGGGACAATTATGAATTTGGTTGTTTGAGAGTAGGCATGGAAACAGATTCGTTTCAACTTTTCTCAGCGCGGAAGATCGTATATAGCACACATACAAGCATAACATCGCGAGTGTAGCATTATTCTTTATAATAATAAGAGAAGATAATAACTAAACAACAACAGAAATCCAAATGAATAGTCCGCAATACTAAAGAGCAGGAGACCGACCGGGGCGCACAACAGGAAAGCAGACCGGAAAGAACAAGAGGAAACACAAGAGAAAACCAAAACACAAAACCAAACACAAAATGGGGACAATTACCAATTTGGTTGTTTGAGAGTAGGCATGAAAACAGATTCGTTTCAACTTTTCTTAGCGTAGAAGATCATAAAAGGCACACCTACAGGCATATCATTGCGAGTGTAGCATTATTCTTTATAATAATAAGTGGGGACAATTACCAATTTGGTTGTTTGAACATTTAATTATTAATTTGTTATACAAATTATTAATCATGTTTGAACTGGTTAGCTGATAAAAGCTTTGTTTAAAGCCTGCAGTATCGCTTCTTGTTACAGACATATTCTATTGAAATGATCTATCACCTTCATATTATAGATATTCATAATTAAAAATTAAATTTGAAATTAAGCTTTAATTATTTTTAACAAACTGCAGCAGCTGTTAAAATTTACAGTCTGTATCTAGCAAGCCAGTAAAGATGTATTGCAACGTCAACAGTCGCACACCGAACATTTCGCACCAGATATTTCGGAGTCAGCTTGACACAGCAACAAATCGTTTCATACTTCCAGCTGAAATTGCAATAGGCTTCGCTATTCAACTCATAAACTTCGCCATATTACATTCGTCATCGTCACCGCTCCGTCAACTTCGCTACATTCGCATGCTTCGCCTTCAGTCGGCGATCTATCTTGTGGATTGTATTCTAATTATTCCAGCGTTGATTCGTAAGAACGGTCTTGCATCAAGTGATATTTATCCAATTGTATTTTATCATGCACATGTTGAAAAATGTGCAATTAACTATTTCCTATTTGCTGGCAACATTGTCACAATATCGCTAGCAGCACAACCGTTGTATGCGCTGGTTTTTCCGTTTCGACGCTATCAAATCGGATCGACAACACGATTGTTTGGTGTTGAAATCAAACGAAAATTATGTGCTGCAATTGCGATTGCATCAATTGCAACTGCAATAGCTGTTATTGTTCTTCCAGTTTCCTTTATTAAGGTATGTTGTAACATCTATTATATGCATGCTAAACAAATTGCTATAATTAAGTTTTCAGCCCCCCAATTGCATAACGGCAAAAATTATAACACTGTTTTGACTCTTGGAAATGTTAAGTTAAAGATGTTGCTGGAATTTTCGCTATTTACAGCCCTCAGTTAAGTGTGGTAAAGATAGTATATACCCCAACCGGTTTTAAAAAGATCTGTCTGAAAAAAGAAACGTCAGTCCACAAGCCACTGGCCACAATCAAAACCCTGGCTGAAATTAAGCGTCGCTCCACTTCCGTAATCTATGAAAGCAATCCCAACCACCCTAATTAAAGTTCTCTTAATGATGCAGATTCACATAGAAAATTAAGCGCGAGAAAGTAATGAGGTATGTTCATCCATTGTTTTCATTGTTTTAACTGCTGTGTTTGTTTATTGTTTTATTTAATAGCGGTGAGCGACTTGACCCTGCTAATTGTTACGAGCATTCGCATCTCGCATGCGAGTATGATCGGCTAATTGAAGGGTGCGGCGTTTGAGGTTCAACAATTCTCAGTGGTTCCTGACTCCTTCAACAGCGGCGTACCGTCAGTTGGGTAGGCTCGGTATTTATTTCTTGGTTGTCTTCTTTTGCGCTGGTTTTCTTTTGGTTTGTCTTTGTTTCTTTCAGCTCTATTGGCCTAATTCTTGAATCGCACTTTGTTGAGTGTGTTTCTTTTTGATTCTCCTTCTTTTTAAGCTCAGTGATTTTATTAATATGTGACATGTACAACTACTTTTACACTGCGTTTTGCGTGCGTATGTTCGCTTGTTGCTTTCTCTATTCGCTTTTGTAGTGGGCTACTAGAAATCGCGCAATAGCATTTTTCTTGCGATTTACCGCAGCATTGGGCTTGTAAATATAACTTTTTTAACTTACTTCGGCATTATAATACTTCAATGTTATCCATCAAAATTGCATTCGATTGGCAAACAGTGTGTTATTTCTTCAGTTATAAGTGACACAACTGTGTTGTTATCTATCGAGTTGTAGTGTAACGCCTGTTGTCATTATTATCCTTTGTTTTAGTCGTTGGATTGCGCAGTAATGAAAATGAGTGGAAGCGATTAAAATCTCCTTCGCGTCTGACTACATTTTGCCTCATGAACGGGCCATCTTTACGGTTATTTTAATAGCGCGGACATCGTCGGTACCGATGTTAATGGCACAATGGTTTCCGCTACCTCACTCGTTGTTCGGTTTAAAAAATTACAATAACCGTT